>MUZC01000870.1:111684-128289 GCA_002072015.1 Radix auricularia
TTTTGTTGGTATAATATTCAATGATTACTTCTTCTAGGTTAATGTGTTTGTAAATTTTGCATAAACTTCGAAGATGATCTTTATTTTCTTCCAACATTTGTGATGGATCAATACAATAGAAATAAATAGCAGCGCCCCTAAAGTCATTAAATCGATCATCTATTTATTTTAAAAGTGTATCCAAGATAATGAAGTACGTTTCAGATTTAAAACTGTTAGTTGGATCATTAGCTCTTTCATCTCTACTAAGTTCACCTGCCCTACTTTTATTTTCTGCAATTCGCGTTTCTTTAAATTTTGTTTTTAACATCTAGTTTCGAACAATTTTCTTTAATAAATGATTAGATATCTACTTTCCGAATTTTAAAAGGCTTGATCGCTTCTCATTTCAACAAACTTATTTCTTCCAACATCGATCAATCGTTTTGCAATTGCAATGTCAATACTCTTGAGCTGCAAGTGGTTTGATAACATGAAAATATCAACCAACCTTTGTACAAATAGCATAAAAAAACAAAAGAATATTTTGTTATTAAAGCAGATTGTCCAATGGCTTCTGTTCTGACACTTCCTTTATGTTATGTTGATGGCCTTGAATTTATATCTTCTAGAGTGGCTAGAAAAGCAGAGAATGATCCATTAACTGCATCAACTGAAGCTTACTTACGGCCTACGGCTTGCCCATCTTGTAGAAGAAAGTCATTTCAGTTCAGAGTATCTATTGTTGATTCATATTGAGATTTATGATGTTTTTTAAGAGTATGTAGACGTGGTAAACTAGACGTAAAGAATGCATACAACCTTTCAGCTATGCCAAAAACAGCTGTATACAACACTGTTTACAGACATTGCTTCGATGGTGACCAAATTTAAAACATGGGCACAGCCATGAAAATAGATGGCATTGTGTGAAAGTTTGAAGGCCACTCTTAATTCCAGACATCACAGATGCACCATCATATGCCTTTCCTCCGCAGATTGTGATATCACTGTTCCGCTTTTGTAATGTGTAGTTCCGTTAGAATCTTCTCAGCAAATTCGGATGCAGCATTGCTGTTTACAAAAGTATAAAAGCCTATAAATCTTTCCACAACATTTCCTGATTTTAAAACTGAACGTAAAGTGACATCTTATCAATTTTAGGTATATCAATGGTTTAATCGATAATTACAGAAAAGAAATGTGAAGACTAAACTTTATTATCAATTGCTACCAATATTTCAGATGCAAATGATTGAATTAAATCAATGTGCACATCATGACTTAAATAAATTTCATTTTTCTTTTAAACTCTAGATGACTGTCCAAATTGGAATCATAGTTGGCTAATAAACTTAAGATTTAACAAATATTTCAAGTATTTCTACAACTACCATCCCTAAAGTCTCAAGCAAGAATTTTCTCTGTGTACTCTAAATGGCAAACCTTGTTTTGTTAAGAATCAAGAAAAACGCCACGTCTATCATTCGTTTCAATATTTTTCTATTCTTTTCCTCTTAGCGACGCTCCTGACTGACCAAACCAAATATTACAGTTTGGAATACGATATTTAGCAACCCAATATAGTCGTATTGGAGTTTAGTGTCGATTAAAATTTTCGTGTTTAGCAATCTTTTTTCTGCTCTAGCTACACCTTTTTAGTATTCATGAAGACGTCTCAGGGGGGCGCCATTTTAGACCCAACTGGAGCGTGGGGGGGGCGACCCGCCCCCCCCTGCCCTATAGCTAAATCCGCCACTGGTCTAAAACTAAAACATAAATCATATGTCTAAAACTTAATCATACAACACATGTCTAAAACAAAAACATAAATCACATGTCTAAAACTAAAACATAAATCACATGTCTAAAGCTAAAACATAAAATCACATGACTAAAACTAAAACATAAATCACATGTCTAAAACTAAAACATAAATCACATGTCTAAAACTAAAACATAAATCATATGTCTACAACTTAATCATACAACACATGTCTAAAACTATAACATAAATCACATGTCTAAAACTAAAACATAAATCAAATGTCTAAAACAGTAAACTTTGTTTTCACCAAGGTACTCGGATATCATGTTTTTTGAGACAGAGTAGTGATCTAACAATTAGATGAGTCAGAGAGTACTGACTGATGTAATGAGAGAGTATTGACTGATGTAATGAGAGTACTGACTGATGTAATGAGAGTACTGACTGATGTAATGAGAGAGTACTGACTGATGTAATGAGAGTACTGACTCATGTAATGAGAGAGTACTGACTGATGTAATGAGAGAGTACTGACTGATGTATTGAGAGTACTGACTGATGTAATGAGAGAGTACTGACTGATGTAATGAGAGAGTACTGACTGATGTAATGAGAGAGTACTGACTGATGTAATGAGAGTACTGACTGATGTAATGAGAGAGTACTGACTGATGTAATGAGAGAGTACTGACTGATGTAATGAGAGTACTTACTGATGTAATGAGAGAGTACTGACTGATGTAATGAGAGTACTGACTGATGTAATGAGAATATTGACTGATGTAATGAGAGAGTACTGACTGATGTAATGAGAGTACTGACTGATGTAATGAGAGAGTATTGACTGATGTAATGAGAGAGTACTGACTGATGTAATTAGAGAGTACTGACTGATGTAATGAGAGAGTACTGACTGATGTAATGAGAAACTACTGACTGATGTAATGAGAGACTACTGACTGATGTAATGAGAGACTACTGACTGATGTAATGAGAGTACTAACTGGTGTAATGAGAGAGTACTGACTGATGTAATGAGAGAGTACTGACTGATGTAATGAGAGAGTACTGACTGATGTAATTAGAGAGTACTGACTGATGTAATGAGAGAGTACTGACTGATGTAATGAGAGTACTGACTGATGTAATTAGAGAGTACTGACTGATGTAATGAGAGAGTACTAACTGATGTAATGAGAGAGTACTGACTGATGTAATTAGAGAGTACTGACTGATGTAATTAGAGAGTACTGACTGATGTAATGAGAGACTACTGACTGATGTAATGAGAGAGTACTGACTGATGTAATGAAAGCACTGACTCATGTAATGAGAGTACTGACTGATGTAATGAGAGAGTACTGACTGATATAATGAGAGAGTACTGACTGATGTAATGAAAGCACTGACTCATGTAATGAGAGAGTACTGACTGATGTAATGAGAGAGTACTGACTGATGTAATGAGAGACTACTGACTCATGTAATGAGAGAGTACTGACTGATGTAATGAAAGCACTGACTCATGTAATGAGAGGAAGTTGTAATGTGGCAGGGGGGAGATGAAAGGAATAGTAATGAAGAAAGTTCATGAGAGAAGACGTGTTACCAGTTAAGTAATTACATCACTGATTACCTCTGATGGCAGACTGTCTTTCTATTTAGAAAGGGAGCAGATATAATCGATATAGTCCTGCCTCAAAATAGACAGAAGCTGGACGACATGAAGGCATCTTTTTCTTTTATTGTTTCTAGCGGACGTCATGGACATTTCTAACTACTCAAAAGAATCGATACTTACTTAATCTCTACAAATAATATCGATTACTTGTGCTGTCTTGGTTTATGTGTTTTGTTCGTACACTACTTCAGCGCCTATGTTTTTCAGCTCTAAGGCAGTAGAATAAGATGACTTTAGATTCATTATGGAGTTTGAAGTTTTCGCATTAGGAACTTTCACGTATTTCAATATAGTATTTTTTTCCTATTCTTTTTATATCTTGGCTTTTCTGACATATTATTAAACAACTAGATTGTGCCGGGGCGCCGTGGCGCCTGCGGCGCCCCCTTTATTAAGGGCGCCTACGGCGCCAACCTTTTTCAAAAAGCCCAACTAACTTATCCTTTTTTGATAAATACGAAATGTTTAACTTTCTGAAATGTAAGCAAAGTATTTAATAATAGGGGTTGTATTTTGCGCACCGATGCACACCAAACAATGAAGTCATCATATTAAATATTTTTACAGCGCTCATCAACACACGATTTTTCAACTAAACTAACTGCTGTAGACTGTCGTACATCGCTCCTGAGCGTTACAGATCCAGTGAGTGACTTGGACTATTATATTACTAGACTAGATTGTGCCAGGCGCCGCGGCGCCTGCGGCGCCCCCTTTTTTTGGGCGCCTACGGCGCCAACCTTTTTTTTTAAAGACCAACTAACTTGTCCTTTTTTGATAAATACGAATTATTAAACTTTATGAAATGTACGCAAAGTATTTATTTAATAATAATAATAAACTGAAAAGTTTAATGTAATAGCATTAATAGACCATTAAATGAAGTATCATATATAGACTGTGGAGGAATTTGAAACTGAAAAGTTTAATGTAATAGCATTAATAGACCAAATTTCAGCCGAATGCCCCCCACGTTTTTAGTTCGAAGCCCAGGGGAAGGGAAGTTCCACCAGAGCCCAAGAAAAAATTTATTTTCTTCTTTTTAGTTCACAAAACGTGGTATCTTAAAAACTTTAAAAAAAATATTTTTGATAAATACGAATTATTAAACTTTATGAAATGTACGCAGAGTATTTAATAATAATAGGGTTGTATTTTGCGCACCGATGCACACCAAACAATGACGTCATCATATTAAATATTTTTACAGCGCTCATCAACACACAGATTTTTCAACTAAACTAACTGCTGTAGACTGTCGTACATCGCTGCTCAGCGTTACAGATCCAGTGACTTGGACTTATATTATTTACTAGATTGTGCCAGGCGCCGTGGCCCCTGCGGCGCCCCCTTTTTTTGGGCGCCTACGGCGCCAACCTTTTTTTTAAAGACCAACTAACTTGTCCTTTTTTGATAAATACGAATTATTAAACTTTATGAAATGTACGCAAAGTATTTATTTAATAATAATAATAGGGGTTGTATTTTGCGTACCGATGCACACCAAACAATGACGTCATCGTATTAAATATTTTTACAGCGCTCATCAAAACACGATTTTTCAACTAAACTAACTGCTGTAGACTGTCGTACATCGCTCCTCAGCGTTTCAACTAAACTAACTGCTGTAGACTGTCGTACATCTCTTGCGTTATGCGTTACGTTACAAAGATACCCACACCAATGGGCTATTATATATATTAATAAGTTAATTTGTTCAAGTTTAGAAGCTTATTAACAACGAAGATTTCGCCACCCTCCCCCAACCAAAACAAAAATGGCCACGTAGACAATACGATTGTTTGCTTTTACAACAGATTTCAGAAAAATAACTAAGTTACCACCACATCAGTGTCAAGTTCTCCTACTAATTAAGCCTCTTGTACTTCAGTACAGTAGCATTAGTATCAGAAGAGTTTAGAGCCAATAAGGGGTTTGAAGTTTTGAAAGAAAAACGTCCACTTACTTTTGGATAGTTCCTTTATAGTTGTATTTCTAAATTAGAATTAATTGCCTTATGTATAATTGCTAATTTACTCTTGGTTCTTTTATCCTCCAGTGTTTCAAGGTTTAATGATTTAACTAATGGTGTTACTCTTGTCAGTTTTGAATATTCTCCAGTAATGAAATTGTCGTGAAATATAACATTGGTATTATTCTTTCATTTCAAGTTTCAACAATGGCTTATTTTTTCCAGCGACTTGAACATTTTAAGACCATTTCCGATTTTTAATAAGGAAAAATTATGTTTTAAACTGATAAAGAAGACACGTTCATTTTAAATTAGGTCCGTTGCCCCGTGATGAAAAGTAGCATTGCAGATGTTAGAGTGAACAAATTGTCGGGATCGAGAAGGGCGGGTCATGGTTTCGACAATGAGATATGGTAGCAGGTTCCGGGCTTTCCGGCTGAAATTACAAAACTAGAGATAAATATTTTCGTATTTCCTGTTTGTTTCAGATGCTTAGAGTTTTTGCAAGTTTTATTTCTCTTCCTTAATAATGGACGGTAATTAAAAAAATGGATGTAAAAGTTTTGTTTTCGTTTACAATTTAAATTGCATAGGATTTTATCCCCCTGCCGTCCGATTAAGTTGACAGTCAAAGTTGACAGTCAAAGTTGACAGTCAAAGATTACAGTCAAAGTTGACAGTCAAAGATTACAGTCAAAGTTGATAGTCAAAGTTGACAGTCAAAGATTGCAGTCAAAGTTGACAGTCAAAGTTGACAGTCAAAGTTGACAGTCAAAGATTGCAGTCAAAGTTGACAGTCAAAGTTGACAGTCAAAGATTACAGTCAAAGTTGACTTTGGAAAATTAGGATTTCAGTTGGCGTTGAGAACCCGCGTAACACCAATTTTAAAGCATCAATTAATTTTAATCTGGAACATGACGGGTATACATGTTTGTCAATATTTGTCAAGGTCATGTAAAATAAATGGGGATTTAAATGACAATAAGGGCCTCCTTGCAAAATGTGTGCAAGATAAGCATATCTCATAAGGTTTGAAGATTTTAATCTAGTTCACTGATGGAGATACGTCTCTATCTTTTTATTAAATTGCTTAAAGTATGATTGTGAAATAAAGCATTAAAAGTTTAAGAAAAAGTTATTTAGGAACAGACGTTAGGAGCTGATAACCTTATAGAATTTGTATTTTCCTTTATATGATTTGGTCAAAAACTCATCATTTACCCAGCAGCCACTGTTTAAAATACTTCTGACATAACTCATGTTACAAATGGTATTACGGGCCCACGGTCATTAATAAGGGATGTTTTAACAACTTTTAATTCCACTAACCTTTGCGGGAGTGTACTCAAAAACTTCCCAAAGTTTAATAGCTGTGGGATAAATAAAACACTATTTATACGGCTTTAAAAAACTTAACTAATATGTAAGATATAAGGTTAAAAACAACAGTTTATTTCAATGCGGATCATAATGGATATATTTGTTTGTCAATATTTGTAAAAATGAAATCGTGTGGGAAAACAACGGTTAAAATTTCTTAAACGTTTACGAAAAACAGATTAGCGGCCCTCTGCTCAGAAATAATGAAAAATATAATTCAGTGCTTATAATGCTGTAATATAGGCCATCAAATTTTTATATTTACCAAATTTTATCAAAATGTATTTAAACATGTTTCAAAGTTTCATGAAATTTTATTTAGCTCATATGAGGTCACACAACGACAATTGGGCCCCCGGTCTCCACTGAGTGATACATTTTTTTTAGCCTGTTACCATCGCGAGAATGTTCTCAAAAACTGACACAAGTTTCCTGCTTCTCCCTACGCGTGAAGGTTGAGAACTTGAGATGAGTCAGTTTTTTATATAAGAAAAAGACTGTTCATTTAGGGTACCCAGGCTCCAGTTACCGATCAAATAAATTTGTTTAAGCCTATTACCATCGCGATAGTGCACTCAACAATTTTCCAAAGTCTCATGCTTCTACCTACACTGGAAGTTGGAGAATTAGTGATGAGTCTGTTTTTTACCACGTTTTTCTTAGTTTGCTTTCTTGTCTGTCTTTCCGGGGCAAAAATTGAATTCCTTTTTTGAACCACTTCTGATCATCCAATTTTGATGAAATTTTGCATGCATACTTGATTCACATGACAATTTAATATTTCATTAATTATAGTACTCAATTCTACTTAATTATAGTAGAATTGAATTCTATTTTTCCTTATATGGAATAACTAATCAAATGTTAATGATTTCTTGTGTTTTCCGGAAAATGTTTCGTTAAGCAGGCATGTAAATCTCAACAGACAATTTATGGGATTAGATTGTCTGTTTTGAAATTGATTATATGTTTAATATTTAAATGTGATCTAAATATAATAGCTTAGATTAATAATATATATGTATAAAAGCTTTTTTAAAACACCACGTTTTTCATTTGAACTAAAAAGTATAAAATAAAAATATTTTTAAAAAAGTTTTAAAGATACCACGTTTTGTGAACTAAAAAGAAGAAAATAAATTTTTTCTTGGGCTATGTTGGAACTTCCCTTCCCCTGGGCTGAGCCAGAACTGTTTTGTTGGATGCACATTGTGGACATTTTGTACATACACACTCTTACACACCAAAATATTTTCGAACTAAAAACGTNACGTTTTTAGTTCGAAAATATTTTGGTGTGTAAGAGTGTGTATGTACAAAATGTCCACAATGTGCATCCAACAAAACAGTTCTGGCTCAGCCCAGGGGAAGGGAAGTTCCAACATAGCCCAAGAAAAAATTTATTTTCTTCTTTTTAGTTCACAAAACGTGGTATCTTTAAAACTTTTTTAAAAATATTTTTATATAAATCTCATATCATGAAAAAAACTGCCTTTGGGTCCCCGCGCCCTCTGCGAGTGGTAATTTATATTATTTTCTCCTGTTAAAATTGCGTGAAGGCAATCAAGAACTTCCCAAAGTTTCATGCTTATATCTACACGGGAAGATCGAGAATTAGTGATAAGTTTTTAAAAACTCATAAGGGAAAAAACTACATTTTGGCCCCCGGCCCCCTTGTAATTGGGATTTTTTTCTGCTATTTGAAATGGTAAGAGTGTTCTCAACAACTTATCAAAGTTTCATGCTTCTACCAACACGGAACGATCGAGAATTAGTAATGAGTCAGTGAGTTAGTGAGTTTGTGAGACAGTGAATCAGTGAGTTAGTGATTCAGATAGTGACTTAGTGAGTTAGTGAGTCAGTTAGTGAGACAGTGAGTTAGTGAGTTAGTGAGATAGAGAGATAGTGAGTTAGTGAGTCAGTGAGTTAGTGATCAGTGAGTTAGTGAGTTAGTGAGTCATTTAGTGAATCAGTGAGTTAGTGAGTCAGATAAAATATTTATAGACTTTTCAAAGCATTTGACAAAGTTCACCATCTTAGTTTACTCAAAAAAGTTTTAATTACTTTGGAATCTCAGGTCCCTTACATCACTGGATCCAAGACTGCCTATTGGGTAGGGAGCAAACAGTAATAATTGATGGATCTAAATCTGCACCAATAACGGTTAATTTAGGAGCTCCACAGGGAACTGTGCTAGGTTCCTTACTATTTGTACACGCTTTTATGTAAGTCACATGTTGGGATTCGTTGACCGAACACAAAGTCCTTGTACTAACAGCAATCTTTATTAATCGTGGTACAACTCCATGCGTCTTAACATCACATGTAACAACTCCCAGTCCAACAGACCAACACTGGGCAACGCCAAAACTCTTGTATCCCTTGTGTAATACAGGTCGAAGGTTCCTCCATATACCAACAGACCTCTATCACTCTCTCACAACAATTACCTTCTCACTACGTCCCGTTCACACTATTACGTCATACGCTTTCATACCGTGCGCACCGCACCACGCCAAACACAAGTAACAACATTGACATGTCAGGGAAAACCCAATAACTCCATAATCTTTCCCAGACATCACACCGTTTTTATTCATCTGTCAAATCTTGTAACGTAAATTTAAACCATGCACTTCTGATGGTCCTAGAGGTCTCACAGATAGATCTTGGATCACAATGCATTGTATCAAAATTTCAGATCTATGGAATGTACCGTAATTAAATTAATGCATATTTAGTTTATTTCTTTTTTTTTTTTTTAAATATAACCTGTATGCGTCTGCTATTGTCTACATCCACTGGCCACCGGAGTTCACGGCATCCATCGATGAACACATCCTCGTCCTCGTGTTTAACAGCAAGGGGAGCTACGGCTAATAGCTACGGTAAGTCATTATTGAGGCACGGCTTAAATAGATATCAAGTGTAAAACCACAGTTGGTAAATAAGAAACAAGTTTTGAGTGATATTATTTAATCCGAGGAAGTCTGGAGATAGCTTTCAGTCGTGCAAAACTCAAATAAAATCTTTTTTTAAAGCGTTCTAGGATTAAATGTTGTTGAGCCTTCTCGTACATGGGGGGGGGGGTTTCCACCAATCATCGTATCCGTCTGCAATTCCTCCAAGGCCATTTGACAGCTTCAAGAGACCTCTTGGTATCGTTATATTGGACCAGATTCTCCAGGATCTTCCATTCATGGCCAATTCTCTAGCCCTTACCCTTCTAAATATCTAAAAATCAGATCAGATCATGTTCCCAAATATAGAGACAGGTAATATTTTCAATACAAACTCTAAATAATTCTCTTTGAATTTGAATAGACGAGGATCTTTTAACTCAAAGCACAGGAAAGTAGTCAAAATATAATTTTTATTTTAAAAAATTATACGGGACAAAAATATAGCGACAATAAACCAAAACATTTCTCAAATTCAACATATCTATGACGTGACATACATCCACAATTTTCCTGCGACAGACGAGGCACTGCGTTGCCTTAAATTACTTAGGACCTGGAGACCGACATCTAACTATGAGGCACTGTCTTGCTCTAAAGTACCCAGGAACTGGAGACAGGCATTTAACTATGAGGCACTGTCTTGCTCTACAGTACCCAGGAACTGGAGACAGGCATTTAACTATGAGGCACTGTATTTTTTTAAAGTACCCAGGAACTGGAGACAGGCATTTAACTATGAGGCACTGTCTTGCTCTACAGTACCCAGGAACCGGAGACAGGCATTTAACTATGAGGCACTGTCTTGCTCTAAAGTACCCAGGAACCGGACACAGGCATTTAACTATGAGGCACTGTCTTGCTCTAAAGTACCCAGGAACCGGAGACAGGCATTTAACTATGAGGCACTGTCTTGCTCCTTGCTCTAAAGTACCCAGGAACCGGAGACAGGCATTTAACTATGAGGCACTGTCTTGCTCTATAGTACCCAGGAACCGGAGACTATCTTAGTCCGGCTAAAATCAATCAACCGCCTCCTGTACTCACTGGGCCGTGTAAGCTGATTAGAAGCCACAGTCTCATCAAAGACGTTCTGAATTTAAACATTGCGCAGCCTTGAACTTGGCTGACGTAGCATTATTTGGACTACAAACTGGTTACTTGAACTTTGTATAACTGGAATCTATTCTCACGCTATCTCACTGTGTGCCCTGAAAATCTATTCTCACACTATCTCACTATGTGCCCTGAGAATATATTCTCAGGCTATCTCACTGTGTGCCCTGAGAATCTATTCTCACGCTATCTCACTATGTGCCCTGAGAATCTATTCTCACACTATCTCACTATGTGCCCTGAGAATCCATTCTCACACTATCTCACTATGTGCCCTGAGAATCTATTCTCACGCTATCTCACTGTGTGCCCTGAGAATCTATTCTCACACTATCTCACTATGTGTCCTGAGAATCTATTCTCACGCTATCTCACTGAGTGCCCTGAGAATCTATTCTCACGCTATCTCACTGTGTGCCCTGAGAATCTATTCTCACGCTATCTCACTGTGTGCCCTGAGAATCTATTCTCAAACTATCTCACTATGTGCCGTGAGAATCTATTCTCACACTATCCCACTATGTGCCCTGAGAATATATTCTCACGTTATCTCACTGTGTGCCCTGAGAATCTATTCTCACGCTATCTCACTGTGTGCCCTGATAATCTATTCTCACACTATCTCACTATGTGCCCTGAGAAGCTATGCTCACGCTATCTCACTATGTGCCCTGAGAATCTATTCTCACACTATCTCACTATGTGCCCTGAGAATCTATTCTCACGCTATCTCACTATGTGCCCTGAGAATCTATTCTCACGCTATCTCACTATGTGCCCTGAGAATCTATTCTCACACTATCTCACTGTGTGCCCTGAGAATCTTTTCTCACGCTATCTCACTGCGTGCCCTGAGAATCTATTCTCACACTATCTCACTGTGTGTTCTGAGAATCTATTCTCACGCTATCTCACTGCATGCCCTGAGAATCTATTCTCACGCTATCTCACTGCGTGCCCTGAGAATCTATTCTCACACTATCTCAATGTGTGCCCTGAGAATCTATTCTCACGCTATCTCAATGTGTGCCCTGAGAATCTATTCTCACGCTATCTCCCTGCGTGCCCTGATAATCTATTCTCACACTATCTCACTGTGTGCCCTGAGAATCTATTCTCACACTATCTCAATGTGTGCCCTGAGAATCTATTCTCACGCTATCTCAATGTGTGCCCTGAGAATTCCCGAGATGTTTAAATGAAGAACATACCAATCAGTGACTGTGAATTCCAATGATATCCACAGCAATGCTTCAGTGAACTGTGGGGGTAATCTGTGCTATCGTCATGAAGTTAGAACTAAACTTTTGCCTAAACGAGGTCTATATGATCTCTCTTCTAAGGCGAGTATTTAAAAAAACACATTCAAAAATGTTTTCATTGGTTTTGTTCTATGTCAATATAAGTAACAAAAAGCACAAGTCAGTTCACTGCACTGCAGCCAGTATATCGGCCTTGTCAGCCAGTATATCGGCCTTGTCAGCGAGTATATCAGCCCTGTCAGCCAGTATATCGGCACTGTCAGCCAGTATATCGGCCCTGTCAGCAGTATATCTGCCCTGTCAGCCAGTATATCGGCCTTGTCAGCCAGTATATCTGCCCTGTCAACCAGTATATCGGCCTTGTCAGCCAGTATATCGGCCCTGTCAGCCAGTATATCGGCCCTGTCAGCCAGTATATCTGCCCTGTCAACCAGTATATCGGCCTTGTCAGCCAGTATATCGGCCCTGTCAGCCAGTATATCGACCCTGTCAGCCAGTATATCGACCCTGTCAGCCAGTATATCGGCCCTGTCAGCCAGTATATCGACCTTATCAGGTTTGTTTTCGTAGTTTCTCATACATAGTCAAGTATCACTAGGGCCCATCTGTGACCCCATGGCTACCCTACGGAAGTGACTCATGGACTTGTCAGTCATTTCTAAATAATACAAGATTTCCTCCTTTTCGTGCAGACATATGCTGGGTAATCCGAATGACCAGTTTGTGAAGAAGTAATTTAAAGAACACAATTGAGATTGAATGGACATGACTTTAAACAAACAACATCCCTCCAAACAACACTGTCACATCACTAAGATAACGGCATGGCAAAATGTGTGTAAAGTGGCAGACAAATACCAGTCGTTATTCAGTATTAGGGCAATAGTTAAGATAGTAAATATTTTGGTGAAAAACCCACTTAATGTTCTAATTAATAAGTTATGTATAGCGACTGGTGAACTTACAGATTGTCAGCAAGCCTAAGATATAGCTGTCATCGCCTATTTTAATTAGCTGTCTACATTCAGTTCTAAGACGCTATAACTAGACGTCTAAAAGCTTGATCAATCTAGATAGGTTAAAATAATCGCTCTTCGCCATTCTAAAAAGCTTTCAAATAAACTAAACAGCCATTCTAACTAAGATATTCAACAGCCATTCTAACAAAGATATTCAACAGCCATTCTAAGATATTCAACAACCATTCTAACTAAGATATTCAACAGCCATTCTAACAAAGATATTCAACAGCCATTCTAACTAAGATATTCAACAGCCATTCTAACTAAGATATTCAACAGCCATTCTAACTAAGATATTCAACAGCCATTCTAATTAAGATATTCAACAGCCATTCTAACTAAGATATTCAACAGCCATTCTAACTAAGATATTCAACAGCCATTATAACTAAGATATTCAACAGCCATTCTAACTAAGATATTCAACAGCTATTCTAACTAAGATATTCAACAGCCATTCTAACTAAGATATTCAACAGCCATTCTAACTAAGATATAAACAGCCATTCTAACTAAGATATTCAACAGCCATTCTAACTAAGATATTCAACAGCCATTCTAACAAAGATATTCAACAGCCATTCTAACTAAGATATTTAACAGCCATTCTAACTAAGATATTCAACAGCCATTCTAAGATATTCAACAACCATTCTAACTAAGATATTCAACAGCCATTCTAACAAAGATATTCAACAACCATTCTAACTAAGATATTCAATAGCCATTCTAACAAAGATATTCAACAGCCATTCTAACTAAGATATTCAACAGCCATTCTCACTAAGATATTTAACAGCCATTCTAACTAAGATATTCAACAGCCATTCTAACTAAGATATTCAACAGCCATTCTAAGATATTCAACAACCATTCTAACTAAGATATTCAACAGTCATTCTAACTAAGATATTCAGCAGCCATTCTAACTAAGATATTCAACAGCCATTTTAACTAAGATTTTCAACAGTCATTCTAACTAAGATATTCAACAGCCATTCTAACTAAGATATGCAATAGCCATTCTAACTAAGATATTCAACAGCCATTCTAACTACTTCTAACGACCATTTTCACTTAAGACTAAACATAATATTGCATATCAGCCCCCACCCCCTCTAAAGTTTCATTGATTTTGTGGGACCAGAAAACCAGGCGATAAGAGGTAGTTGAAAAATAGAACACTGCCAAGAGTAATGGCTGCTAGGGTTTAAATAGAACACTGCCAAGAGTAATGGCTGCTAGGGTTTAAATAGAACACTGCCAAGAGTAAATGCTGATAGGGTTTAAATAGAACACTGCCAAGAGTAATGGCTGCTAGGGTTTAAATAGAACACTGCCAAGAGTAATGGCTGCTAGGGTTTAAATAGAACACTGCCAAGAGTAATGTCTGTTAGGGTTTAACACCGCTACTGAAATAGGACATTTTGTGTAAGGCAGACAATTAAATATTTTATTTTTTCAGATATTTGTATATTTTTAAAACTTAAACTGAGCCTAAGACCTGGCCAATCAAGGACTCGTGACAATATTTGTTAGGGCTAAAAATGCAGCAGCGAGAAACACAGTCTTTAAATGCTTACATGTCAATGAACCAACAGAACACAAGAACATATATTGACAACACATTAATCTACTTCAGGCTAATAAAAATGGTTCTGAACAATTGGAAACATTAAATTTGTAGATGTGGACCAACACACCAAATTTTATTATTGATCTTGGCCGGTGACGTCACCGCCAGGTCCAGTGACATTAAGGTGCACAATTTGTAGCAAATCAAACGTCTCATACCCCCCTTAATCCCCCCCCCCAAAAAAAAGGGGGGCAAGCTATTTAATAGGACATTTGTGATGCATGTCACCACACAAAATGCTTCAATATGAATACATCTATCTATCTAACTATAGAAGGTAAATACACATCTATCTACACAACACTAGAAGGTAAACACACATCTATCTACACAACTCTAGAAGGTAAACACACATCTATCTACACAACTCTAGAAGGTAAACACACATCGTGACATTATGTATAGTGTGTGTCAACTCCATTCAGTTCAGTTCTGTCTAATTCCCATGCCCTTAACAACAGTAACTCTTACAGAATCTTAACAAATCCTGACATCAGTAACTTAGACTCAAATAACCAACCAGATGATACACAGCTATGAAAACAAGTCGAAGACTGACAGTAAAGCATGCTATACCCTAAAAAAAGAGGCCAGCAAAAACCTAATAATTAGCATATTCATAAAAATACTAACGATTAAATTTGAAAGAATGAAAAATAATATGACAGCCTCAGAGCTACTAATAAATGACGAGAATCAGACCTAGTTACAGGGTACGATATAAGACTAACACCAAATATTTAGAATTCTGAAGAGTTGAATAATGATGTTAACATTTTTAGAAAACACATATCAAATATTTATAGAGGCGCCTTACTAGCTGTAAAATGTAATATTATAGCAGAAAAAATCACAACTCAATTTAAAATAATAATAATATTAAAATGGACCCCTTATTTTGTAAACTGAGAACACCTGATCTAACATCAATATTTATAATAGACAGCATGTACAGACCATCTAATTTCTAAACTAACTGGAATTGTATGAACGATTCATGTAATAAATTATCACAAAAGAAAGAAAAGGATAAAACTGTTGTATTTTGGCTAAGATGAGATCTTAAGCTCAAGACATAAATTGGAACAACTGTTCCACAAAACTATATTAATTTGTTAAACTCAAAGAAATAAGAAAACTTTTTATGAATGTAATACACCATATAAAATTAGTTTATGAAAAATATTTACAAATGACTAAAGTAACTCCAGTAGTAGCATACGTGAAACCAAGAAACATTTGAGGAAAGAAGAACAAAAAGCAAAGCAGGAATAAGTCATTACATTCTAGCTTGGAAGTGCAACACAATAAAAAAAGAAGTGTGCAAAACAATCACCTTCAAATATTCAAACATGTAAACCTTTAAACGCAATAATCCTCTCTAAAGGATGGGCGTCTGTAATATAGAAGATACGTTTCTTTGTTTGCTAAGAAAAAAATTGTTGATTATCTAGTGATAAAATGTATTAAAACTGTATCTAATTGACACATTTAAAAGAATATAATTCACGAGTTTATTAAGTATAACAGATGTACACATTGTTGGGTGTTACTTGTCATTTTGGGTTTCACACGCGTGTTTTAATGGGACAGAGATTAAATATGGCTGTAAGGGGAACTAATTCTAGACACTTCCTACTCTGGTTGGTAAATCCTGGGAGGATAGCCGAACATGGAGTCGTATTGATTAGCGTGAGTAATGAGGAAATCGTCATGATGAAGTGAGTCACAGAGGCGGGGAAACTGGACAGTAGGGGGCTGTGTTAGGGGGGCTTTAGGGGAACTGGACACTAGGGGCTGCGTCAGGGGGCTTTAGAGGAACTGGACA
>MUZC01000871.1:19040-29167 GCA_002072015.1 Radix auricularia
GGGGCGGGCCACCCCGGGTGACACCATCATGGTGTTGACACCAAAATGTAAAATTCTCTATATATCCGTTATTTTGAACTAGAAAACTCCGAGGAGTTCTATGGTTTAAGTCGTGGGTGGATGACACCATGAGCTACCGCCCCGGATGACACCATGAGCTACCGCCCCGGATGACACCATGAGCTACCGCCCCGGATGACACCATGAGCTACCTCCCCGGATGACACCATGAGCTACCGCCCCGTATGACACCATGAGCTACCGCCCCGGATGACACCATGAGCTACCGCCCCGGATGACACCATGAGCTAACGCCCCGGATGACACCATGAGCTACCGCCCCGGATGATACCATGAGCTAACGCCCCGGATGATACCATGAGCTAACACCCCGTATGACACCATGAGCTAACGCCCCGTATGACACCATGAGCTAACGCCCCGTATGACACCATGGGCTAACGCCCCGTATGACACCATGAGCTAACGCCCTGGATGACACCATGAGCTAACGCCCCGGATGACACCATGAGCTAACGCCCCGGATGACACCATGAGCTAACGCCCCGGATGACACCATGAGCTAACGCCCCGTATGACACCATGAGCTAACGCCCCGTATGACACCATGAGCAAACGCCCCGTATGACACCATGAGCTACCGCCCCGGATGACACCATGAGCTACCGCCCCGGGTGACACCATGAGCTAACGCCCCGGGTGACACCAACTCTTGCGACGCCTCTGCTCTGTATGTCCACATCTTAACTTCCGCTACTCTCCAATCATATCCCCAGTCCAGCGTCCCATTCCCAACCAGAATCTGATATCTCTACTCTCATGTGGTCACAGCCTACTTACTTTTATCAGCGCCCCAAAAACATGATCCGCCTCCTCCCCTATCTCCCACCACACCCTGAATCGAACAACGCCAACGGCGCCCCAGCCGACGTCCAGAACGAACATCCTTATGGCAAGACATAATTTGACTGACTTTGTATCACAGACCAAAAAAAAAAAATTTGGATTAATTTCCACCCCACTGGTCTCTGATTTTGACACCACCATCCATCTCCCCATTAGATCGCGCTTCACTGACCACCAGTGTTACGTGCTGGGAGTGCTCAAGTTAGCACTCGGTAATACAACACAAGTAACCGCCCTATCTGGTACTTTAGAGTAACTGCCCCTTGATTTTAAGGGACCGACATGTTTAATAGTGGCACTAGTGATTGCCTGACATGTTTAATAGTGGCACTACTGATTGCCTGACATGTTTAATAGTGGCACTACTGATTGCCTGGTGTGTTTAATAGTGGCACTACTGATTGCCTCGTGTGTTTAATAGTGGCACTACTGATTGCCCTACTTTTGATTGATGTCCTGAAATAAAAAGGTTCTGCGTGGTACAATCTTCACAAAGCCTACAATCTACCTACAATCTTCATACAATCTACTTACAATCTTCATACAATCTACTTACAATCTTCATACAATCTACTTACAATCTTCATACAATCTACTTACAATATTCATACAATCTACTTACAATCTTCATACAATCTATTACAATCTTCATACAATCTACCTACAATCTTCATACAATCTACTTACAATCTTCATACAATCTATTACAATCTTCATACAATCTATTACAATCTTCACACAATCTACCACAATCTACCTACAATCTTCCTAGATTCTCCAGAAAGAGTCTGGCAGCTTGAAACTGGGACGCCTAAAATCGCAGACAAACAGAAGATAGCAGACGTGGACTTTGGAATGAACTGAAACATTTTCCACCCATCCATCCCTGTGGCGCTACAGCCCATGTAGGGCTTGGGCCTGCCTCACGACCTCCTTCCACTACAGCCCATGTAGGGCTTGGGCCTGCCTCACGACCTCCTTCCACTACAGTCCATGTAGGGCTTGGGCCTGCCTCACGACTTCCTTCCACTACAGCCCATGTAGCGCTTGGGCCTGCCTCACGACCTCCTTCCACTACAGCCCATGTAGGGCTTGAGCCTGCCTCACGACGTCCTTCCACTACAGCCCATGTAGCGCTTGGGCCTGCCTCACGACCTCCTTCCACTACAGCCCATGTAGGGCTTGGGCCTACCTCACGACCTCCTTCCACTACAGCCCATGTAGCGCTTGGGCCTGCCTCTCGACCTCCTTCCACTACAGCCCATGTAGGGCTTGGGCCTGCCTCACGACCTCCTTCCACTACAGCCCATGTAGGGCTTGGGCCTACCTCACGACTTCCTTCCACTACAGCCCATGTAGGGCGTGGGCCTGCCTCACGATCTCCTTCCACTACAGCCCATGTAGGGCTTGGGCCTACCTCACGACCTCCTTCCACTACAGCCCATGTAGGGCTTGGGCCTGCCTCACGACCTCCTTCCACTACAGCCCATGTAGGGCTTGGGCCTGCCTCGCGACCTCCTTCCACTACAGCCCATGTAGGGCTTGGGCCTGCCTCGCGACCTCCTTCCACTCAGTCCTTGTCAACGCCTTTCTTCTTCTATATTGGATGCCCAGTTGTTGTAGATCTTTCTCTACAACATCCATCCACCCATCTAAGCCTAGGTCCTAGGTCTTCTATTGAGCCGTTTTCCTCTGGGGTTTTGGTGCTGTACCCTCTTTATTATTTGACATTCTTTCTAGGTGTCCTGCCCAGCGCAGTCTGTCCGGAATTAACTGAAACATTTTCAGGGCTTATTATTTCAAGAGTTTCAAGTTTGTTGCGGGCATAAAATAAAACAGAACCCATGGGCTACCCCAACATCCCTCTTCCCAGGACTATTACACTAAATCCACAGCTTAGGTCAGGTTAAGTTCTTGTTAAATTTCTCTCGTAGTCGATTTTATTGGTACGTGAAGTCAAAGCCGGAAGTGCGAAAAGACTTAATCTGTTTAACAAGATGCGTTTTTTTTTTAAAATACATTTTTTTAGATGCACACAATAATCTGATTTTATAACGAGGTTGATTCAAATCAAATAGTTTGGCCGAACCAAAGGATGTGACATTAAAAAGGTTGATGGTACTTGTGTACATAGAATTACTGTGTACATGGGATAGAACTGATGGCCCTTCAGTCAATGCACTCGTGTGTAGCTACGGCTCATTGCACGCATTCTCGTGGGATATAAAGGATTGTACGATCAGTGGTCGAGTGTTGGCATGGTACAGTTGAGGATTGGGCGAGTGTTGGCATGGTACAGGTAAGGATTGAGGGAGTTTTGGCACGGTACAGTTAAGGATTGGGCGAGTGTTGGCATGGTACAGTTATGATTTGGGCGAGTGTTGGCATGGTACATTTATGATTTGGGCGAGTGTTGGCATGGTACAGTTATGATTTGGGCGAGTGTTGGCATGGTACAGTTGAGGATTGAGTGAGTGTTGGCATGGTACAGTTGAGGATTAGGCGAGTGTTGGCATGGTACAGTTGAGGATTTGGGCGAGTGTTGGCATGGTACAGTTATGACTTGGGCGAGTGTTGGCATGGTACAGTTGAATGTTTGGGGCGAGTGTTAGCATGGTACAGTTGAGGATTTGGGCGAGTGTTGGCACGGTACAGTTGAAGATTGGGCGAAGATTTGAAGAGCAAGTTGCTATGCTACAGTTGTAAGGTCCAACATGAACAAGCCAACCACCAGAGTCAAAGGGTAGACTGCGCTTTGATGCAGTGAACAGATGACTGCATGCAGTTTATTGCATGTTAAAAAATACAGCTTTACTCTAGCACTTGCCATTTGAAAGCCAGTCCGGTACATCTCGTGGTTGATAACGCAGTGAATGATTGACTGACCCGTCCGGTATTACACATCCTTACACCGCGTTCGGACGCTGAATTACCGCACTCGACTCGGACGTACATCGGGGGCCCTCGTCTTACACTCGTCCATCGGCGGCACTCCGACAGACGAACTCGAGTCCTGCCTTGTAGCGACTGTCTGAGCATCTCGTCTTGTCGGTCTGTCATATCCGTCGGTCCCGCGTACTTCAGGGTCGGGCATTTCCAGCGTCGGCGTCTCAATCACATCTGACAGCTACAAGTGCCATCGGGGTTGTTGGTGGGGACTATGGAATACCAAGCCTGTCAGCTTCGAATAAAAGTAGTTCTGAATGGAGACTCGAGGAATTGATAAATCACATTATGAAGTTTGTGTAAATTTTTTTTTTTTTTTGAATTTTTTAAAAAATTATAAATTTGGAAAAAAAAGAAGAAAATTGACTAAAAGCCACACAATGGCGACAGACACAAATAGCAGACGTGATGGATGTTACAAGACAAACCACATCCGACGTGTGTTTTCTTGTATAGTGCGATCCTCTGGTAAGAGGCAATCTAAAATTATATAAACATTATCTGTAATAACTATGCCAGTGGCACTCGGTGCACGAAAGTTGATTTTTACATGGATTAGTACTTTATGCACTAGTAGCGCTTGATACACGAATAGCACTTGAAACATGACTAGCGCTATAGACTATAGAGTAGTACTTAATACTAGGTACTGATTTTTTGAAAATATTGTTCGACTAATCGAAAAAAAAACGATTAATCGATTAATGTCGATTAATTATATTTTCATTACGCATATGTAGATCCCATGAAGTAGCGATTCATTATTTAGCGAATTTGGTTAAGTCGCGGTAATTCCATATCTCCCAAATTATGTGAAGTAACACAGCAAATCCGCTCTGCTATGCAAGAAATAAGGAAGACAAACCTTTTAGTTTACGCTTTCGCGGCTAAATAAATAATAATAGTACGAGGGACAAGTATGTAAGTAACCAAATATATAAATTAGTTATCAATTGGGAAAGAAATATTAGAAATATTTTCTTGAATTTAAATCGAATTTCAATCCATCAAATGTAATCTAATCGATTAAAGAAAATAAACGATTAATCGATTAATTATTCTTTAATTTCCGCACTTTTTGTCTCTCTCACTCTCTCTTCTCTCTCTCTCTCTCTCTTTTTCCCTCTCTTTTTGTCTCAATCTTTCTCTCTCTCTCTCTCTCTCTCTCTCTCTCTCTCTCTCTCTCTCTCTCTCTCTCTCTCTCTCTCTCTCTCTCCCTCTCATTCTCTCTCTTTCTCTACTCTTAGTCACTTGCATTAAATTTTTCGAACACACCTTTTGAACAGTTAAATGACTGCCAAAAGGTTTACCTCACTGAAAGAGAAATGTCTCAACCAGCCAGTTACAGTGTTAAAGGAACCCACCAGTGGGCCGATTTGAATGAATGTCATCGCAGGCGTGCGAGGCTGGGGGGGTGGGGGGTGGGCATAGGAAAACTGTTGATGAACACCCTTCCCACTTTGCTACAACAACGGCCAACCATCAGGTGTTGATGCGGCCGTTAAATTTTGTCAAATAACTCAACTTCTTCCCGGCGTCATGCTCCATCATTGGCCCGCTATAGGGGGGTGAAATGAGAAATGGAACCTTCGGGTTTCCTTCTGAAAACAAGTGATTTCCGTAATCAACTGTTATTTCCCCCCTAGTTTTAAGAATGACGGCTTCCTGGATTGTGTTGCCATTCCTGTAGTTTGTCGGCCAATAAAAACAGTTGTTAGTGTTAGATTTTTTATTATTTTTTTTTTAAATTAACCGCGCATGAATAATGGCGGTGACACTCAAAACTGACATGTGAAAGGGAGGTAAATGTTTTTAACATCGCCATTCTTGTCTCCCCTGGACACAGGTTGTTTTGAAAACGGTCAATTAAATCCATGTGTCATTGAAAGCGATTCTCTGCGTCTTAGTGACTTGACAGGACAGACACAGTTTCAAGGGCGGAAGCTTGTTGGGTTGGGTGGGGGGGCAGCAAATGGGTTAAGATGGGGGCGGGGCGCGTGATAGGGTTTATCTGTGTTCGATCTAACCGGAAGTACATTAGAAGAGCCTCGTGTAGGTGCCATGGCTGTAGGACGTGGAATAGACTAAGTAGAAATAGACTAAGTATGAAAAGACTAAGGATGAACAGATTAAGGATGAACAGGTTAAGTATGAATAGATTAAGGATGAATAGAATAAGGATAATGGACTAGGTATGAATAGACTAAGGATGAATAAACTAAGGATGAAAATGCTAAGGATGAATAGACTAAGGATAAATGGACTAAGGATGAATATACTAAGTACAAATAGACTAAGTACGAATAGACTAAGTACGAATAGACTAAGGATGAATAGACTAAGGATGAAGAGGCTGAGGTAAACTCACTGAATTTGAACAATACAACAAATTCCAAGGTAAGTATCTCAGATCTGCTGAAGGTGTTGGTGTGTTGAGATGAATGGGGGGGGGGGGTGGGGCTCATTGAGAGTAGCGCCTGGTAAGTTATGTATTAATTGTTTTTGACTGTGGAGCGAATGCAATGTAATTTTGTATATTATGTCTGTATGTAACCGGGTCAATTCATATAACATATTTCATGGGAACATACATTTATGTCTGTATGTAACCGGGTCAATTCATATAACATATTCCATGGGAACATACATTTATGTCATTATTTTAAGGCTCGAGGTCATTAAAACCGTGCACAATGTCATCGATTCCTACAGTTAAGGGTTTTGAGTAATCTTATTAAAGTTAGCCCCCCTTGTGCTAATTATTAAAGTTAGCCTCCCTTGTGCTAATTATTAAAGTTAGCCTCCCTTGTTACTTGTACTCATTAAAGTTAGCCTCACTTGTACTCATTAAAGTTAGCCTCCCTTGTTCCTTGTACTCATTAAAGTTAGCCTCACTTGTACTCATTAAAGTTAGCCTCACTTGTACTCATTAAAGTTAGCCTCCCTTGTACTCATTAAAGTACACCTCGCTTGTACTCATTAAAGTTAGCCTCCCTTGTACTCATTAAAGTACACCTCGCTTGTACTCATTAAAGTTAGCCTCACTTGTTCATTGTACTCATTAAAGTTAGCCTCACTTGTTCCTTGTACTCATTAAAGTTAGCCTCACTCGTCCCTTGTACTCATTAAAGTTAGCCTCACTTGTACTCATTAAAGTTAGCCTCACTTGTAATCATTAAAATTAGCCTCCCATGTACTCATTAAAGTTAGCCTCACTTGTAATCATTAAAGTTAGCCTCACTTGTACTCATTAAAGTTAGCCTCCCATGTACTCATTAAAGTTAGCCTCACTTGTCCTCATTAAAGTTAGCCTCACTTATACTCATTAAAGTTAACCTCACTTGTAATCATTAAAGTTAGCCTCACTTGTACTCATTAAAGTTAGCCTCCCATGTACTCATTAAAGTTAGCCTCCCATGTACTCATTAAAGTTAGCCTCATTTGTACTCATTAAAGTTAGCCTCACTTATACTCATTAAAGTTAGCCTCACTTGTTCCTTGTACTCATTAAAGTTAGCCTCACTTGTTCCTTGTACTCATTAAAGTTAGCCTCACTTGTTCCTTGTACTCATTAAAGTTAGCCTCACTTGTACTCATTAAAGTTAGCCTCACTTGTAATCATTAAAGTTAGCCTCACTTGTAATCATTAAAGTTAACCTCCCATGTACTCATTAAAGTTAGCCTTCCATGTACTCATAAAAGTTAGCCTCACTTGTAATCATTAAAGTTAGCCTCACTTGTACTCATTAAAGTTAGCCTCACTTGTACTCATTAAAGTTAGCCTCACTTGTACTCGTTAAAGTACGCCTCACTTGTACTCATTAAAGTTATTCTCACTTGTACTCATTAAAGTACGCCTCACTTGTACTCATTGAAGTTAGCCTCCCTTGTTCCTTGTACTCATTAAAGTACACCTCGCTTGTACTCATTAAAGTTAGCCTCACTTGTACTCATTAAAGTTAGCCTCACTTGTACTCATTAAAGTTAGCCTCACTTGTACTCATTAAAGTACACCTCGCTTGTACTCATTAAAGTTAGCATCACTTGTACTCATTAAAGTACACCTCGCTTGTACTCATTAAAGTTAGCCTCACTTGTTCCTTGTACTCATTAAAGTTAGCCTCACTTGTTCCTTGTACTCATTAAAGTTAGCCTCACTCGTCCCATGTACTCATTAAAGTTAGCCTCACTTGTAATCATTAAAGTTAGCCTCACTTGTACTCATTAAAGTTAGCCTCCCATGTACTCATTAATGTTAGCCTCACTTGTAATCATTAAAGTTAGCCTCATTTGTACTCATTAAAGTTAGCCTCCCATGTACTCATTAAAGTTAGCCTCACTTGTAATCATTAAAGTTAGCCTCACTTGTACTCATTAAAGTTAGCCTCCCATGTACTCATTAAAGTTAGCCTCACTTGTACTCATTAAAGTTAGCCTCCCATGTACTCATTAAAGGTAGCCTCACTTGTACTCATTAAAGTTAGCCTCACTTATACTCATTAAAGTTAGCCTCACTTGTAATCATTAAAGTTAGCCTCACTTGTACTCATTAAAGTTAGCCTCCCATGTACTCATTAAAGTTAGCCTCACTTGTTCCTTGTACTCATTAAAGTTAGCCTCACTTGTTCCTTGTACTCATTAAAGTTAGCCTCACTTGTACTCATTAAAGTTAGCCTCACTTGTAATCATTAAAGTTAGCCTCCCATGTACTCATTAAAGTTAGCCTTCCATGTACTCATTAAAGTTAGCCTCACTTGTACTCATTAAAGTTTGCCTCCCATGTACTCATTAAAGTTAGCCTCACTTGTACTCATTAAAATTAGCCTCACTTGTACTCATTAAAGTTAGCCTCACTTGTACTCATTAAAGTTAGCCTCACTTGTACTCATTAAAGTTAGTCTCACTCGTCCCTTGTACTCATTAAAGTTGGCCTCACTTGTACTCATTAAAGTTAGCCTCACTCGTCCCTTGTACTCATTAAAGTTAGCCTCACTTGTACTCATTAAAGTTAGCCTCACTTATACTCATTAAAGTTAGCCTCACTTGTTCCTTGTACTCATTAAAGTTAGCCTCACTTGTCCCTTGTACTCATTACAGTTAGCCTCACTTGTACTCATTAAAGTTAGCCTCCCTTGTTCCTTGTACTCATTAAAGTTAGCCTCACTTGTTCCTTGTACTCATTAAAGTTAGCCTCACTTGTCCCTTATACTCATTAAAGTTAGCCTCACTTGTTCCTTGTACTCATTAAAGTTAGCCTCACTTGTCCCTTGTACTCATTAAAGTTAGCCTCACTTGTACTCATTAAAGTTAGCCTCACTTGTACGCATTAAAGTTAGCCTCACTTGTACTCATTAAAGTTAGCCTCACTTGTCCCCTGTACTCATTAAAGTTAGCCTCACGTGTCCCTTGTACTCATTAAAGTTAGCCTCACTTGTACTCATTAAAGTTAGCCTCACTTATACTCATTAAAGTTAGCCTCACTTGTACTCATTAAAGTTAGCGTCACTTGTACTCATTAAAGTTAGCCTCACTTGTACTCATTAAAGTTAGCCTCACTTGTACTCATTAAAGTTAGCCTCACTTGTACTCATTAAAGTTAGCCTCACTTGTCCCTTGTACTCATTAAAGTTAGCCTCACTCGTCCCTTGTACTCATTAAAGTTAGCCTCACTTGTACTCATTAAAGTTAGCCTCACTTATACTCATTAAAGTTAGCCTCACCTGTCCCCTGTACTCATTAAAGTTAGCCTCACTTGTTCCTTGTACTCATTAAAGTTAGCCTCACTTGTTCCTTGTACTCATTAAAGTTAGCCTCACTTGTTCCTTGTACTCATTTAGGTTAGCCTCACTTGTTCCTTGTACTCATTTAAGTTAGCCTCACTTGTTCCTTGTACTCATTAAAGTTAGCCTCACTTGTTCCTTGTACTCATTAAAGTTAGCCTCATTTTTTCCTTGTACTCATTAAAGTTAGCCTCACTTGTTCCTTGTACTCATTAAAGTTAGCCTCACTTGTACTCATTGAAGTTAGCCTCACTTGTTCCTTGTACTCATTAAAGTTAGCCTCACTTGTTCCTTGTACTCATTAAAGTTAGCCTCACTTGTCCCTTGTACTCATTAAAGTTAGCCTCACTTGTACTCATTAAAGTTAGCCTCACTTGTACTCATTAAAGTTAGCCTCACTTGTACTCATTAAAGTTAGCCTCACTTGTACTCATTAAAGTTAGCCTCACTTGTACTCATTAAAGTTAGCCTCCC
>MUZC01000871.1:33303-48410 GCA_002072015.1 Radix auricularia
AGGGGGGCGCGGTGGTCAAAGTGTTAGTGCGCTGCGGTACAAAAACAATTCTAAAATAAAAATAAAAATCGGTCACGGGTTCAAACCCCGGTTCTGGCACCCCTACGGGTAGATGATGCTCGTTAAAACCTTGGCTGGTAGTTCATCTAGGAGAAGGAAACTCCGAATACAAATCCTCCGCTGCCTTGCGGCTATACCTGCCTTGCGGGAAAGGCTAAGGGAGTAAACCCTGAAAGAAAATCAGGAATTGGAGCACCTACAGGCGGTCTATACATAAGACTTATGTACATACCGGCAGCTCCTGCGACGCCAATGGCAGCCAAGCTGCATCGACGCAAGTCGTTCCCTTGGTTACACCATTGACGTGGAGAGGGGGGATATGCTGTATGGGCAGCAGCTAATTCTCCATAATACCCGCCCAGGCTTGCATCACCTCTGGAGAGGACACTCCAGCGTCGCCGCAAGGTGTCGACAAAACACGGGAAGCAGCAGTTACCGGTTATAAGCCAAAGCTCAATTGACGTAGAGCTAGGCGCCAGGGGCTGCTTCCGACGGTGGGAGAGACTACCAATGTCTCACTGGACAGCTACCGCCCGCCTCAAACTGGGCAGCCCCCAGTCAAATAGGTGCTATCCCGTCATGGCCTGCCTTCTCCACTGGGTGCGTGGAGATTAGAGTACCACTCAACAAGTGGGCCACTAAGCCCTGCACCAAGAAATACAAAAAAGAAAAAGAAGACCCCAGCTCTTCGAATCGCTAGCTGGAACGTGAGGACTATGTGTCCCGGCATCACTGATGATCTGCAGTCCATAAACGACACACGGAAGACAGGAATAATCGATAGAGAACTTAAAAGGCTAAAGATTGACATAGCATGCCTTCAGGAGACCAGGCTCCCAGACAACGGTTCACTCAAAGAGGCCAATTACACCTTCTTCTGGCAAGGCAGACCGAAAGACGAACCTAGACAGCATGGTGTGGGTTTCGCTGTTAAAAACACTCTTCTACCATCCATTGAACCACCGTCATCAGGCACGGAGAGGATCCTCACTCTAAGACTCAGAACAACTGCGGGCCCAGCAAACATTCTTAGTGTGTATGCCCCAACACTCTATTCAACTCCGGAAGAGAAGGACCAGTTCTATGGAGCGTTAGACCAGGCAATAGCCGGCATCCACAAAGACGAGGCAATCTATCTCCTAGGAGATTTCAATGCTAGAGTGGGGAGCGACCACGAAGCCTGGCCCACCTGCCTTGGACTATTTGGAAGAGGAAAGTTAAATGAAAATGGACAAAGGCTTCTGGAATTGTGCTGCTCACGAGGCTTGTGTGTGACCAACACTTTCTTCAAGTGCAAGGATATACATCAAGTATCTTGGAGACACCCTCGATCCCACCAATGGCACCAGCTGGACCTCATTATCACCAGGCGTGCACAACTAGCTAGCGTCCTACTCACTCGCAGCTATCACAGTGCCGACTGTGACACGGATCATTCCCTTGTCGCCAGCAAAGTACGAATAATGAGGAAAAACTCGTACCACACAAAGAAAAAGGGAAGTCCACGCATCAATACCTCCTGCATGAAAGACCCTGCGATAGCGCAGCTGTTCAAAGACAAGGTGAAGGAAAGTCTCTCAAAGATGTCCCCATGCGTCACCATTGACTCCAAATGGACGCAACTGAGAGACACAATCTATACATCCGCAATACAAGCCTTTGGCAAAAAATCTCACAAAAACACGGACTGGTTTGATGAACATTGGGACGAGATGAAACCCGTCACTGAAGCAAAAAGGAAAGCTCTTATGGCTTACAAGGAAAAGCCTACACCTGACAATTTGCATGCTTTAAAAACAGCTAAGTCACTTGCCCAAAAGGTTGCACGTAAATGTGTCAATACCTACTGGCTTAAGCTCTGTTCCAGTATACAATCAGCTGCAGACATGGGCAATGCAAAAGTCATGTACGAAAACATCAAAAAGGCAACGGGCCCCTTGACGTCAAAAGCTGCTCCCCTAAAGTCCAAAAATGGAGAAATTATTCAAGACCAGGCAGCACAGCTAAAACGGTGGGTTGAGCATTATCTGGAATTGTATTCAACAGTTACCACAGTCTCCAGCACCGCTCTAGATGACATCCCAGATATGCCACTCATGGAAGAACTTGATGTCGTGCCCACACAGGAAGAGCTGAGCAAAGCAATTGACAGTCTAGCTTGTGGAAAAGCGCCTGGGAATGATGGAATACCACCAGAGGTTCTAAAGAGTGGCAAGACAGCTTTACTCCAACCATTGCACGAGATTCTGTCCCTCTGCTGGGAACAGGGCTACATCCCCCAAGACCTAAAGGATGCAAATATAGTGACACTATATAAAAACAAAGGTGATAGGAGTGATTGCAATAATTATCGCGGCATTTCACTCCTTAGTATTGTAGGAAAGACCTTTGCCCGCGTTATACTAAAACGTTTACAAAGCCTAGCATCCCGCGTCTATCCAGAATCTCAGTGTGGTTTCCGGTCCGGTCGGTCTACCATAGACATGGTGTTCTCCATACGACAGCTCCAGGAAAAATGCAGAGAGCAGCAGATGCCACTATACATTGCATTTGTGGACCTTACAAAAGCCTTCGACTTAGTCAGTCGCAACGGGCTATTCCAAATACTGGCAAAAATTGGATGTCCCCCTCACCTACTTGCCATCATCAGACAGTTCCATGAAAATATGCTTGGCACAGTACAGTTCGATGGAGCTAAGTCAGAGGCCTTCCCTGTCAGCAGCGGAGTTAAACAAGGTTGTGTACTCGCACCAACACTCTTCGCAATATTCTTCTCTGTACTTCTTCGATACGCATTCAAGGATAGCAGTGAGGGAATCTGGTTACATACCAGAGCTGATGGAGGACTTTTCAACACTGCCCGCCTCCGAGCCAAGACCAAAACGACGGATGTCCTAATTCGAGAGCTACTATTTGCGGATGATGCGGCACTAACAGCACATACAGAATCTGGTTTGCAACAACTCGTGTCAAGCTTCTCCAATGCCTGCAAAGAATTTGGTCTGCAAATCAGCTTGAAAAAGACAAACATCATGGCCCAAGACACTCGACCTCCTCCTACCATAAATATCGATAATGAAAACTTGGAGGTTGTGGACAGCTTCACCTACTTGGGATCCAAGGTCTCCAATACACTGTCCATTGAAGAAGAAATAAACAGCAGAATTGGCAAGGCAGCCGCAACAATGGCTAAACTAAATAAGCGGGTCTGGCAAAACACCAAGCTAACGGAGAAAACCAAACTGTGCGTCTATCGAGCCTGTGTCATCAGTACACTACTATATGGGAGCGAGACATGGACCACTTATACATCACAAGAGCGTAAGCTTAACAGCTTCCATTTGAGATGCTTGCGCCGCATCCTTGGTATTAAATGGCAAGAAAAAGTGCCTAATAGTGAGGTACTAACGCGTGCCAATACCCAAAGCATGTTCTCAATTCTTAGTGAAAGACGCCTGAGGTGGCTAGGACATGTCAAAAGAATGAGCCCCGGCCGCATCCCGAAGGACCTCCTATATGGTGAACTTGCTTCAGGAAAGAGGAAAACAGGTCGCCCACGCTTGCGATTTAAAGATGTCTGTCAAAGGGACATGAAAGCAGCCAAAATACATACAAGTGACTGGGAGTGTAAGGCAGAAGACCGATCTACGTGGCGCACAGTTGTCAAAGAGGGCGTCATAGTAGCCGAGGAGCGAAGAATGGAGGAGGCTGCAGACAGAAGAGCTAGGAGAAAGGCCAAAACATTTGGAAGCACAGAACTCGTGTGTAAAAACTGTGGCAAAGACTGTCACTCAAGGATAGGACTGCACAGTCACTCGAGGAAATGCAACCCAACCCAACGGTGATGCACCATCGTCTCGCGAGACGGAAGGATGCCGGATTGCTAGCCCCTACGCCATCAAAGCTACCAAATCGCTTAAAACAGAGAAGAAAAGCGATCAAAATATTTTTTTAACATTGATAGTTATTGCCAAACGCTTGTAGCTCTCTGAGCGTCCATATCAACACTTTAATGGCCAACAAGTCAAGAGCTGTTTGTTGCTTTTAGGGTTGAGCAACCAGGGGGTGGTGGGGGTGGAGGAGGGTTACGGACTAGGGACAATGTCGAAATGCTCTTTACAACAAAAACGTTCATCTTGTCGCGTTAGGGGCCAACCCTCCCCTCCCCTTACACAGTAGTAGAGAAAGAGACAATAATTTTTGGCTTTCAGCTTTGTGGGATCTTGGGGGCAATCGAGGCTGACACTCGAGGGATTAAATTTATTGCTTTAAATATTGGGTTGAATATGGGGGGATGAAGCGACGGCCAGTGGTTTAAGTGTCCAGGTAAATCATATAATTGACCACTGCAATCATGCTGTTAACTGCCTTCAATCACAGAACTCAGCACTTCGTGTCCGACCCAGGACACAGCCGGGAAGGATAGGGCGGCGAGTGAGTCCTACGCTCATACAATGTTGTATGGTAGTGTCCAGCTGATGGAGCAGGTTGCCCAGGTGTATGGTACTTCCACCAGATGGAGCAGGTTGTCCAGGTGTATGGCTCTGTCCAACAGATGGACCAGGTTGTCCAGGTGTATGGCACTGTCCAACATATGGAGCAGGTTGCCCAGGTGTATGGTACTGTCCAACAGATGGAGCAGGTTGCCCAGGTGTATGGCACTGTCCAGTAGATGGACCAGGTTTCCCAGGTGTAATGCACTGTCCAAAAGATGGAGCAGGTTGCCCAGGTGTTAGCCAAAGCTTTAAAATAGTAATCTTAAGCTTAAAGAATATGAGACTAGACTACTCACAACCAAATCGCTAACTACAAACAATCATATAATTTAATACTTACAAAATAATTTTCCTTTACAGCTGTGCGGCTGCGCGGCCGCGCAGACATCTGACCAATGCCGCGCTGCAGTTTAGATTTACCAACCAGTAGATTTGGTAACATTGCGCATAAAATGGATGCTGCGCAACCTTGCACACGAGTTTTTGTACTTTGCACATGCACCAACGAACATTAGAGGGAACATTGGAAACAAGCCGTATGATTTAATGCTTGCAAACATATAATAAAATACTTTCAATCACGAAATTTACCACTTTAAATCATATTATGTACCACTTTCAATCATATTATGTACCACTTTCAATCATATTATGTACTACTTTCAATCATTTTATGTGCCACTTTCAATCATATTATGTACCACTTTCAATCATATTATGTACCACTTTCAATCATATTATGTACCACTTTCAATCATATTATGTACTATTTTCAATCATATTATGAACCACTTTCATTCATATTATGTACTACTTTCAATCATATTATGTACCACTTTCAATCATATTATTTACTACTTTCAATCATATTATGTAATAGGCCTACTTTAAATTTTATTATAACTTGCCTCTCTTCCTTTATATATATTTTTTTTTTTTTACTTATAAAATTTATTGTTGTCAAAAGTTCCTTCCTTATGTTTCAATCTATATTTCTTTATCTGAACGAATTTAGTAGTTTGTTATCTTACTAAATTGTTTACCTCCTTTTATATATGTATATATCTTTGGTGATGCAAAAATAAGATGAAAACTGCTTTCTTTATCCACGCCCTCGTGTCATGCTGTCTAAGCTCGTCAGAAACAAATAATCTCGTTCCCACACGTGTTTGTGTTTTAATATGAACTCTCTCGTTTTGCTCTAAAAATCTTCTAATATCTACGTTGCCATCCTCAAAATGAAAATCCTCAAGCGACTCCTCGTGTCTCTGAACGAATCAATCCTTGAGAATAAACCAGACACAACAATGAACATAAATTTGTTTTGAAACTCGTGATTATAAACGAAATTACCACGAGAAACATCTCGAAATTTTAGAACGCACAGGACGAGGCCATGTCGAGTTCTCGTCTATTGCGCTGTTATCGCCAAACATATACATACATCTAAAAAAAAAAAAAAAATTCAAGACGATAAAGAAAATACGGCACCCAAGACGAGAGGAATTATTCCGGAAGTGGCCCGAGCGTTCCTTAAAAGGGTTGCACGTTCTCCTGAGGTTCATTCGTGTGCCACATTTGATTTGGTGCGAAGATTGAACCGCGGCCCTCGGTGTCTTCCCAAACTGATGCATCGCTCTCAGCTTAATGGGGAAACTCTCGATTGTTTTAAATCACTTTACTTGTTTTTGGTTTTATCTGTTTCTTTGCGTTAATTTTTTTTTTATTTTTTTTTACATTTAAAAAAGAGAAAAGATTCCAAATATTAAACATTTGGAGAGAGAGAGAGAGAGAGAGAGAAGGGGGTATAAGGAAACCAAAGTATTTTGAAGATTGGAAGAGCTACAAGTTTTTGATTTAGATATAGATTTCAGGTTTTTTTTTAAAAATGCGTTGCCTCCCTTTCTCCTGAAAATCTACAATATCTAAGTCTTGCACTTTATTTAGCTAAACTTTCGTCATTAGCTTTTTCTCGATTCTCCAACGTTTTAGGAAATTTTATTTATACTATTTGATTGATTTGTAGCAATTTTTATTGATGTGTAACATTTGTTATTGTTTACTAAAATTTATAGAATAACCAGATCAAAGATGTGAATTACAGTTTTTCGAAACTTTGTAGAGTTTCGAAATGATTTTCTAAGTTTTCTGGGTGACGTTATCAGTCGATGATCTGTGACGTCATTCTAGCCTCGCGATACTCTCGAAGTAGATGTTAACGGTTTGATCACGACAGGCCGGACACGGAGAGTTCAGCCAAAATATCGCCCAGATATATCTTAGTTACTTTCCGTACAGACCTCGACGAACAGCTCAGATAATTAGAGGGATGCGGTTGTAAAAACCGAACGCTTAGCGAGGGCAACATCTTTCATATTGGCATTACCCCAACCTTGTAAGGCTGTTAGATAGCCGATTCAGTACCGTACGATGTAATAAAAGAATCTCGTTATTGAATACCATAGATAACTGCAACAGCTCTTTCGACGCCCCCCCCCCTTTAATCGTCCTTTTGGCATACGCAACAGATAAGTCAACAATTGATTTCCATTTCTTTAAATAACACAGCGGCTAAATGGATATTTGAAAGGGGAAAAAAAAACTAATTTTAATGTTTTATTTGGGCAAATGTTTCTCAGAGTCTCTCAGTGCAGGACAGTTGTGTAGACTAGGAGAAATCTATTACATCTTGGTCAATACTGATGGCGTCCGTTTGCGCAACATAAAAATGGCTTAAGTTCATGCAAGGCAAAGCTGTAGACATCAAAGCCGCTTTTAAATTTGAAACTTTCATCCTCATCCCCCCCCCCCNGGAAAGATGGGGGTGGGGATTGGGGGATGGGGGTAGCAGCGACTTCGGCGTAGTGAGATTATAAAGTGCAGCATTCTCATCCACCGCCGGAAGATTGTATGCAGCAGTCTCATCAACTGTTAGAAGCTTGCATGCAGCAGTCCCATCAACCACTAGAAGCTTGTATGCAGCAGTCCCATCAACTGCTGGAAGCTTGCATGCAGCAGTCCCATCAACCACTAGAAGCTTGTATGCAGCAGTCCCATCAACCACTAGAAGCTTGTATGCAGCAGTCCCATCAACTGCTGGAAGCTTTCATGCAGCAGTCCCATCAACCACTAGAAGCTTGTATGCAGCAGTCCCATCAACCGCTAGAAGCTTGTATGCAGCAGTCCCATCAACCGCTAGAAGCGTGGATGCAGCAGTCTCATCAACTGTTAGAAGCTTGTATGCAGCAGTCCCATCAACCGCTAGAAGCTTGTATGCAGCAGTTCCATCAACTGCTGGAAGCTTGTATGCAGTAGTCTCATCAAAGAACCGAAGCCTTCCTTGACCTGCAAGTTGTGCACATTTACTTGAAAGACCCTCACCTGCCTTTCAAGGAGACTTGTTTTTAAACCCCGACTCACGGCGTGCTTAAGGCGAGCCCTTATGCGGAGTCCGGGTATTTTGAGGCAATACCCGGGGGTTTCTAGACTTATTCCGGGTATTGTTTCAGTCCATCTTAATTTCTGAAACCACGCAAGTGACTTTCTATAGGGGAACCGACGTAGAAATACTTATCGAAAACACTGAAAGCTGTTTGTACCCATAAATCAGGTGCTCTCAACCTTTTTAGTGCCACGACCCCTTTTTAATCTTTGTTAAGTGTAAGTGGGTGGCAAAAAACCTACCAAGTGTCTTGAAATCAAAAAAAAAAATTGTAATAAAACTTCTTTTTTTTTTCTTAATTTCCAAATGTATTTTTTAAATTTATATTTAACTATATTCTATATATTGTGAGTGTTTATGTGTATGTTTGTTTGAGCGTGCGTATGAGTGGTCGGATCTAAGTAGGTATTCTATATCCGGGTCAGTATCAGGGGGGTAGGGGTGGGCAGGGAAGCCCCACGCTGAACTCTGGAGTACATAGAATTTTTTAAAAAATCCTTCTTCAAAGATGGCGATATTTAGCCTGAGAGTAAACGTGGCTGAGCCTCTCTTTGGTTCGTTTCTGTGTGCTTGCTAAACCTCCTGTCGTCTGCCTTTATGCCTTGTGGGATATCTACGTCACGTACTCAAATTACCGTAAAACATAGTTTATTATGACTTAGCTAAGCCGCTTAATTTTTAACAAACAAAAAAAAAAAAAAAAAAAACTTTACACATAACTGTTTCTTGTAACTCTCTATTGCTTTATTTACAGTACATCAGTATGTTATGAATTATGTTGGTATGTTTTGAGATACGTTGGTATGTTTTGAGATACGTTGGTATGCTTTGAGATACGTTGGTATGTTTTGAGATACGTTGGTATGCTTTGAGATACGTTGGTATGTTTTGAGATACGTTGATATGTTTTGACTACAACTGGCCGCACCTTTTAAAAAAAAATATGCAGGTGGCAAATTCTGACCAAACTTTTTTAACACCATGAGGGTGGCAGAAACTCTAACTACGCTACGAGTCAACTTCCCGCGAGAGCCCTCGCCATGTTTCTAGGAATGCCATCGTGGTTCGTGGATGCAGAAGTATTTCCGCTGTTCAAGGCCACGTTTTTAAAACAAAATACATCAGGTTTCATTAGGCTCATTCCCATTGGCGCGATGCAGCACCTCCGCCCCTGCGACATTAAAAAAAAAAAAAACTTTTCTTACACTCTAATGCTGTTTCCCCAGGAGCTTTTGTCTTTCTGGTCCCCCAACTTAGATCGGGTTGAGAACCGTTCGTGTTCAAGGAAAGCCCGGCGAATAACGAAGAAAAAGTGAGTGGAGGGATGGGGGGGGGGGGGAAACAACTCCGTCCACACAATGCCAGAAAGCTAAGCGGCCGTGTGGAAATAACTGTTTTATGGGCCGTCCATGTCTCGGGGTAAGCTTCATTACACGTGGCGGCCCGGTTAGTGGAGATCTGCCGTTGATGAAAAGACATCAGCTAATGGAGGCCCATTTCTCTAATTATTGTTTGCCAGCGCCCTGACCGCACTGCACCCACACCAACCACAGCAACCACAACACATTCAAAATTATTTCACATCCTCACCCCTCCCACCCCACACCCCGCACGCAGTCATCACAAACCGATCCCATCCCCTCCCCCAAAATAACTCAGAACAGTCAGCTAGCTATATGTGACTTTGTTAACGTTATGATGTCAACTCGTTACTACTGTCAAAGGATTTCCATCTCGTAATTATAAGCCAATTGTCTACGGTGACGTATTTGCTTTATGGATATAAGTGCAAGTCTTGACTCTTCCGATGGTTGTGTATTCAAGTCTTTATTCACGTCATAGGATTCGGATATATATCCCTTCTAGGATTCTGTTATACACGTAAGTAATAATACGGCTACTATCTCAGCACCTTAAAAGTACACTCTCAACACTCGAGCATTCGCGATGTGTGTACCTCGAGCTCCACAATCTCGATACTCAACCTAAGCTCTCTGTGAATCTGTCAATACTACGCATCCTCAAAGTTTAAAGCTCAAGTGTGTGCCTATCTACACCACAGTATATGTTTAGGCCGTCTGACGCTCATGACCTCTCATGAGTGACCAGTACTGACCAGAACTATTTGGGCGGGTGAACTGTTTTCAAGTCTCGGGTACATCGGTCCACGAGAGATGACATTACATTTCTGATCAGTGATATTCATACCTTGACCTTGACATCTAGGGCGCGGCAAAGAAAATTGACGCCCCAGGGGTGAGTGGTCCAAAACCACATACAAATTGGACATAAATATTACTTGTTTTAGTGTTCACTGCTTGGCTGTTATTTCAAACGAGCAAGGAAGCCCGTCCTAGGACGTTCCGCCGTCGTTTCTGTGGCATGTTGTCTAGGAGTAACAGTAGCGATTAGCAGGAGTGACACACTTCAAGATGGGAGCACAGTACAGAACGGTGACAAAAATACTGCACCAAAAATAACTCTTTTTGAACGCCCGCGTAAATTTGTGAGATTTAGTTTTTCTCCGCTAGTGATTGGCTGTGGGAGTCTGTAGGAGTTTGAAGGACCAATCGCTATCGAGGACCGCACAGACAACTGCCTTTTATTATTAATGATTGATTTTTTTATAACGTCCCCTACTCCCCACCCACATTTTTATATTTCTACCCCCAACTCGATGATAACATTCTACAGTTTAAATTCCATAATTTCAACTACAAAAGTGTATTAATAGCTAATCCACTGTTAACAAATCAATCAAATCAGTGTTATCCCCGCGGTGCTGTTGATATGGAGAGGACCATCAAGAGTCCAATACTTTCAATATTCGCTCAAAATCGATTAGTTGGTTGAGTGGCTAAACTGTCTGAAATCTTCAACAAAATGTTTTGAATGTCTTCACATCTATGTGTATGTCCTAATCATTTTGTATACTGAGACACGTCGCTACGTTTTGGGTATTTCACTCTAACCACAATGAGATGGCAGAGCTGAGCGCCTAAGACGAAACTAAGACAAGAATGAACCATACAAGGACAAAATGATGAGTCAATCTACTTGTTGATCCGCTCGATAGAAATTCATGATTCATTTTTGGTACCTACCACTTCGAAGACTCGTCATGTCCTCGCGACATATCAGCAAAGTGTCGGCAACACGTCGCGACGTTCTCGTGTGGACACACTCGCTTCCTTCAACATTAATGAGATTGAAGAGCCGCGCCGGCGAACAACAGAAGAAGAAAAAAATAAGAAGAATAAAAACGAAGAAAATCCTTAGTGGAATATTACACAAAGGTTCTCGACATTCCAAAAGGAAGGGGTCAAGTCTAGTAGTTACGTTTAAAAGATTTGAAGAAGGAATTAGGGAATTAAGAAATTACAAAGTAAGGCTTAAAAAATATTTAAAAAAAAACAAAACAATAACAGGTGGTGGAGGGGGAATTAAGAAATGGAAGTGACGCTATGTCGATATGGTAATGGAGTCTGCACCCTTCATCCAAGTCAATTTAAGTCCCTAGCAAGAATGCTTATTATAACACGGTGTAGATCGAGGGCATCAAATTTCAGCTGGATTGCGGGTTTTTTTTATTTAAAAAATTCGTTTGAGTGCCTCTCTTGTTTGTATGGCCAGTTGGCTGAGGCACCCGTCGTGTCGATTGCATATGAGGACTTGAGGGTGCCCGCACTGGGGCATTGTTGTAGATTACAATTCTTAAAGCTTTAAGAACCTTGTATAAAGAAAAAAACACGTGTTTTCCCTTCAACTGCAAATAGCGCCGCCGTTGGTGACAGCTAATGACCTCCCTTTCCTTTTCAATTATGAAATAACCTCAATCCTACCCCTCCCCCCCCCGCACACACACACCGGCCCCTCGAGCGACGGTCTATTATCTATTCTTCAATCTGCGCTATTACATAAATTGCTCCCTCTCTCGTGTAAGCAGACAGTCAAAGCCAAACAATCAATTTACGAGGGGGGGGGGACTCTGAAAATCGTTGCCAACTATTAACAAATTGAGTATCTAACAGTGCCTGGGGCTGTTCACTGCGTCCTGCCCAACCTTTTAAAAACACAACAAACAAATATATTTATATATACATGTACTATTATCGAAATATTATTTTAGCATCAATGTTTTTATGTCTCATCGAATCGAAGCAATGCTGGACATAATTGTTTGTTAACAAGGTCGCAAGCTTTGAGGAGACTTTGTGGAAAAGAAACAAGAAAATGAATAATGTGACAAACTTTTTTTGATTCCAAGACCACTCCTAGCCAGCATAGGTGTGTACATATTCCAATCTCTCTCCACTATGGCCTTCTGTTATAATCTACGTTTCTAACACCACTCTCAGACACCATAGATGTGTACATATTCCAATCTCTCTTTTACCTTCTGTTTTAATCTTCGTTTCTAACACCACTCTCAGACACCACAGATGTGTACATATTCCAATCTCTCTCCACTATGGCCTTCTGTTATAATCTACGTTTCTAACACCACTCTCAGACACCATAGATGTGTACATATTCCAATCTCTCTTTTACCTTCTGTTTTAATCTTCGTTTCATACACCACTCTTAGACACCACAGATGTGTACATATTCCAATCTCTCTCCACTATGACCTTCTGTTATAATCTTCGTTTCTAACACCACTCTCAGACACCACAGATTTGTACATATTCCAATCTCTCTCCACTATGACCTTCTGTTACAATCTTCGTTTCTAACACCACTCTCAGACACCACAGATGTGTACATATTCCAATCTCTCTTTTACCTTCTGTTATAATCTACGTTTCTAACACCACTCTCAGACACCATAGATGTGTACATATTCCTATCTCTCTCCAAATTGGCCTTCTGTTATAATCTACGTTTCTAACACCACTCCCAGACACCATAGATATGTACATATTACATCTCTCTCCACTATGACCTTCTGTTATAATCTACGTTTCTAACACCACTCTCAGACACCATAGATGTGTACATATTCCTATCTCTCTTTTACCTTCTGTTATAATCTACGTTTCTAACACCACTCTCAGACACCATAGATGTGTACATATTCCTATCTCTCTATACTATGACCTTCTGTTATAATCTACGTTTCTAACACCACTCTCAGACACCACAGATATGTACATATTCCAATCTCTCTTTTACCTTCTGTTATATTCTACGTTTCTAACACCACTCTCAGACACCACAGATGTGTACATATTCACATCTCTCTTTTACCTTCTGTTATAATCTACGTTTCTTACACCACTCTCAGACACCATAGATGTGTACATATTCCAATCTCTCTTTTACCGTCTGTTATAATCTACGTTTCTAACACCACTCTCAGACATCATAGATGTGTACATATTCCTATCTCTCTTTTACCTTCTGTTATAATCTACGTTTCTAACACCACTCTCAGACACCATAGATGTGTACATGTTCCAATCGTTCCTCCCTATGACTTGTCATTATAACCTTCCTTTTCAATGTCCAAACCCAGCCGCCACAGATGTGAACGTTTCTAATCTGTTTCCCTTATAACCTTCTGCTACAACATTCATTTCCAACACCACGCCGACCGTTAAAAGTATATACTAGGGCTGAGGAAATTAACGATTAATTTCTCGATTAATCGGTAATTTTTTATCGATTATAATTATTTTAATCGATAAAATAGCGATTAAATTGAAGAGGTTGTCTTAAATAATTTCCCTGATTTATTAATAAATTATTAATTAAATATAATTAACAATAGTTTGCTTTTTTACGTACAAACTTCTCCATTAAAAAAAATATTATCCAAGTGTAAACTTTAATAAAATAAGCTCTTATATTTAAATGTAAAAAATGTTAATTGCCTGTTTTTGTTACATCCCTTGAATTTTTTTTAGCTTAATGACGTCATACATCTCATTTTTAACTTCATCAAAATTATCTATTGTTTATTCGGTAATTTTTTCAAAAGTTAACGATTAAATTTAAATTAATCGATAACAGCCCTAGCATGTACATATACATATACTATATACATATCAATATATCTCTCCCCCCCTACGACCTTCCATCACAGCTCTAACAACTTCACCCCCATCCCCCTCTTGTCACTCTGCAATGTCTGGAAAGACGCGTGCACCTTAACAAGCGGTTCTCACGTGATTTTTGATTGAGGGATCTCTTTTTAATTGCTGCCTAGTTTATATTCCGCCACAGACGTATTTAATAGAACGAATATTTTCATCCTTCAATCCGCTCACACAAAAATTCAATGTAGCCCCCCCCCCCCCCCCCCGCACACACACACATATTTTTTAACTCTCTCTAAGAGTCTGAAAATTCTTACGCGAAACACTCTGACCAACAATGATTAACCCTCATATATATTATGTCACGGTCTTCATATATTATGTCACGGTCGTGGAGTAGTGGATATCTCTCTCGTGTACAAAGTCATTCAACGAAGTATTCGATTACCCTGTATCGGCCACCCGATATATATAACCCCCCCAGGTCCCCCATAATTTATCCATCCAAAGTTGACGCGAGTTATTGGTATCGTACCCGAGCCCTCGCGCCATTACCATTACTCTCGGCGAAGATGCTCGGGTACGTTTCTATAACAGCGCTCCGCCGGTGTCACTCGTGTTCTCTGGCCAAAGTTTATTAATACGCTAGCAGTAATCTCTCGGAATCATAAAATCGTATTAGCGAATTTCCGCCTCTACCACTATTACATAACTCTTCCCTCCATTCCTGCACAAACTTAATGTTCAATTTGTATGTAGAAAATTTGATATTTCCCAACGCTTATACATCTATAGATCTACACATTATTTATACAAACTTGATCTACGATTTGTTGTCTTCTTTTTTGTGTGCCTAAATGTCTGTGAACGTGACGAGATTGATTAAATATATCCATGCGGCACTTCACAGCTCTCACTCGAGGGTTTTATTGATGTTAGAGGATGGCGGCCCTCTCGTCTTTTTCATTCTATTCCCCTCTAAGCATTATCTATCTATCTATCTATCTATCTATCTATCTATCTATCTATCTATCTATCTATCTATCTATCTATCTATCTATCTTTCTA
>MUZC01000871.1:51029-61410 GCA_002072015.1 Radix auricularia
GGGGGGAGTTGGTGGGGGGATGACGGTGTGATGAGTGACGTACATGTTTACTATTAGCTAGGTCATTGGCCTCGCATCATCCACACCATCTCTACCAATGCAACAATCCGTTTACACTTTTGTTTCTCCATTTACCATTACGCGAGTTTCACCTCTTTCTCAATCAAACTTTTCTTTTCTCATTTTCTCCCTCCTTCTCTACCTCCCATTCTCATGATCGCATCGTTCAACATTACCCATACCTCTCATTCCTTACTTTTTTTTCCATCTTATCAATCACTTTATTTTGTGTTCTCGTTAATATCTTTAGATTCTCTGTAGTCTACGAAGGGAAACAGTTTTCTTTGCAAATCTTTCTTTCAAGGCCTTATCACAACTTTTGCTAACACAAAACGCCAACATATCAACTATCAACTACGCCAGTTGTTGAAATACTTACCCATCACAAACCTCACCAGTGGGCCAGTTTGGCTAAGACGAGCAAAAACCTATAAAATTAAATAAAATAGCCTCGGTCTGGCCTCGGTGAAAGTAAGCTAAACGTATCACCATTTGTTAAACCGGCTGATTCTATTTGTCCGGCGATCGACTCGTGGTAGTATTGTGGTGGGGTGGGGTGGGAGAGAAAGACGACACGAGAAACCTCCAACATTTTCACCCCCCGCCCGCCACCCCCGAACCTGCTACAGCGGCGGTCAACAGTCCGAAGACGTGGTCGTCTCTGATACCCCGAGCACCTGAATGGCCAATAAATTTCAAGTACCTGGTCAGTGAATGCCGAGAGACACCGCAGCAACTAATCCCCCTCTCTAGCAGATCTCACTTGTTGGCGGAGCCTTGGAGCTTTGAAGATCGTCCTAAAGCTCAAACAGGGAACCGAGACCCAGGTCCCCCAACTCGTGTGGGTGGGGGTGGAGGGGGGAGGGGGTGAAGTCTGCCGACCGATTTGGCCACAAATTGGCTCGTGGGTCGAAAGCCTCTCGCGGACCGTGGCAAAAAGCCTCCTGAGATTATTGAATTGTTTGTACACGGTAAATAGACATAGTGCCCCTCGAGGGCCCGTCCACTCCCTGAGTTAGGGAATGATGAAGGACCGGGCTCGCGGGCAAGGTCAGAGGACCGAGGGTTTGACGAGGGCTGTAGCCGAGTGTTGGTCAACAGTGATATACCTTTTTTCCCCCTTTAAATATAAAAATTAATTCTGCACTTTGTCATAAATCAATGAGGAAAGGGGAGACTTTTTAAAAAAATCACGCCGACTAGGAAAAAATTTTGCCCTTGAGCATCCGATGACATCATTTAATGTGATGTTTCCTTGATATTCCCGATGATTTAATGTTTCGCTTCAAGTATAGAAAAGTGACTCCGTAATTTGACCAATGAGCAAACAGAGTTTTATAGCAGTTTCTTTTTTCTTTCTTCTAATGACAAATATAAAGTTCAAAGTAGGTTAGAAGTTTTAGTGATAAAGTATAACACAATTTTTTTAATTCACTTTTAAATAAGGTTCAGTCAGTGACGTAGGCATATCTTATGGTAGTTGTCTGCTGTTAAATCCATACCTCTTTTTTTTTTTAGTTGTTGTTGTTGTTGCTCTAAGTGTGTGTGTCTGTGTGTGTGCGTGCGTGCATGTGTGTGTATGCGTGTGTGTGTGCGTGTGTGTGTGTGCGTGCGTGCATGTGTGTGTATGCGTGTGTGTGTGCGTGCGTGCATGTGTGTGTATGCGTGTGTGTGTGCGTGTGTGAAGACTAGAATGAGGAGATGTGTAGCAGGACTGTACCTTTAGGCTCCTGCTCCAATCTGCCATTGCGACAGCACAGAAGAAGGCGAACACATGCCGACCACTATTGTTGGAGCTTCACAATTACTATTTGTGTACTTAATGCACATTTAGACTGAGGCGTGTGCTAATATTTTTGTGTACTACACAATTTGGTGGCCTGGTGCTATTATTATTGCAGTACACAAGAAGGTGGACCTTTGTGCCTAATACCATTACAATTATTATACCACACTATTAGGTGGACCTCAGTTCCTACAGTTATAATTATATTGCACAATTTTGTGGAGCTACTACCGTTACAAACACACTACACTAAAAGGTAAACCTCAGTGCCTACTACAATTACAAACAAACTACACTAAAAGGTCGACCTCAGTGCCTACTACAATTACAAACAAACTACACTAAAAGGTCGACCTTACTGCCAAACAACTTTTTATTAGCTGCACAAATCAAGTACCGATTTCCTCCTCCCACCCCCACCCCCACCCCATCGCTCCTCTGGTCAGACATTAGCTTAGGGCACAGAACGTGATTAAACTATTGACCAGTCACGGATACTTTGGTTTCTGTCAAGGTCGTGCTGGACATTTGACCCATTTTCGATCGTGTCCCGCATACACTGACCGCTGGACAATACGTTATATCTTTTGCTTAGATTTATTTTTTTGATGTCAGTATTCGGCTAACAGATATTTTAGCGATACTCGAACGGAATAAAAATTTATAGTAGTATCGATTCCAGTTTACGTTGACGTTCAAATCCCCAATTCGCAGAATTCTTCTAGATTTTTTTTTTTTAATTTATTTTTTTATTCTTTTTAATTCTAAGTTTTGATTGTATAGCGGATGAGAGCCACTGAAATAAGAATTAAGTATACGGAATCCGGAGTCAGTGGCGTCGCTAGAGGGTGTGGTCGGGGCGGGCCGTCCCGGGTGACACCATCAGAGGGTGACACCAGACTGTAAAATTCTATATATTACCGTTATTTGGCACTGGAAAACTCGGAGGAGTCCTATGGGTTAAATTGTGAGGGGGTGACACCATGAGCTACCGCCCCGGGTGACACCAACCATAATGACGCCCCTGTCCGGAGTCGCTTTATAATGAGGATTACAGAGAACTTCTGTTTAACAGAATGAAATCAAGATACAGAGGGAACAGATAATGAGTCATTTTTATTATCAATTTGACCTATAACAATTTTCAGCGTGCAAATGTTTTGTATCTAGCATGATTGATTCCGTGTTGTTTATTGACGTGATGTTTTCAGAGGACTTTAGGGCCATGGGACATATCGTTCTGAATCTCTGGTTTACTCCTAGGGCGTGCCATTATTTTAATGATGTAACTTTCGTGTAAAACCAGGGGTCGGGATTTAGTCGGGAAACGTGTTGTCTGAGAGAGCCATAAACACCACATGTCTTGAAAAAAATTATTCATTGAGAGCCATACATTATGTTTAAAACTAAAAATTCAAGTAAATGTGTGCATTTTGCTTAATTTCAACACTAAAAGTACAATAATTATGTCTCTGAATTATTTGTAATAACATTGTTCTGCTGTTTTCTTAATATGCAATTAATATGTAGATCAACTGAGTCTGAATAAACGTGTTTTTTTTAATTAAATTTTTATAAATGTAAATTTGTCTGCGAGCCAGATGCAACAATCAATAGAGCCACATCTGGCTCGGGAGCCATGGTTTCACGACCCCTGATGTAACCCAATATCTAGTGCCCTGCACGGGAATACTAAAGCATCGTGTTTTCAACATTAATCAAAAACTGAGAAGGAATTTTCTAGTTTTTAGTTCTTCTCTAGAGAAGAAGTTCTACCCCTCCATCACCTCGACCCTCCACCACCTCACCCCTCAACCACCCCAACCCTACTCCAAACAACCCTCCACCGCTCCAACCCTCCACCAAACCTCCACCACCCGTCCGCTCTACCAACCCTCCACCACCCCTACCCCCAACCCTCCACCAAACCTCCACCAACCCTCCGCCTCCACCAACCCTCCAACGCCCCAACCCTCCACCACCCCAACCCTCTACCACCCCACCCCACCGCCTGACCCTCCACCGCCCAATCCATCCACCCCACACTCCTCCTCCACCACAACATCTCTCCACCCTCCCCAAATCCCCTTCTACTTCCCGACATCCAACCAACAATCCCTCCATATCTTTTTATTTTTGTTTATATTCTCAGTTACAGCTTTAGCCGGGGAATAAGTCTGGTAATCGAAATCGAGTCTCGGTATAATGGAATCGGAAAGTCATATATTTTTCTCCGGCTACTTACTATCAAATACACACCTAAAGGTGTCCAAAATAAAGTGGGTTCCTTCACTTAAACAAGTACGATATATTTGTTAAGTGCCACGAACACAGCCAATAACCAATCTAGGAATTAATCGCAATCGGATGTCAAGGTCAAAGCCACTCGTCTCTGTAAGCATATACAATTGTTGATGGAAGAAGGGGGAAATGTTAATGATACACTATTCACCATTCTATTCAATTTTTATGTACACCATTATATTCATCTTGTCTGTACACCATAATATTTAAATTGTAAATTGTCTGTACTCCAATATATTATGTCTGTAGAGATAATTTTCATCTTGTCTGTACACCATTAAATTCAACCGTCTCAATGGAAGTCAGTCTACTCACCCCCACCCCCGCCTCTATCTACATACACTCGGACCTCTCTGAGTCGAACTCAAAGGGGCCCGGGTGAAAATCGACTTACGGAACTTTCAAGTTAGGGACAAATGCGTGCAAGCACATATTGATCAAGGACAATTTTGATATTCGGAGGGGGTGGGGCATCAGACATACCGACTAGAAAGCTTGACAGGAAAGAGAGGCGGTGTTTGATGTTTCATATGAAAAAAATCCAACTTGCTTTGATATACCGACACAAACAAGTGAACCCTGCTATATTTCATGGTTAATAACCATATAACAATTATTTGATAAGATTCATCAACAAAATTTTACTTTTTCTTCCCCTCATAATCAATAGAACTAACTATTGCTAATTAAACCTCTGTCTAAGAGTCGCTCCGCTCTCGTAAACTGAAGAAACTAACCACGCACGAGATGAAATTGAGCCACAATATTACTCGTGAGGTCCAAAAGTCCGTGTTGATCATAAAATAAATTCTGGTTTTAACCGGCGTGTGAACGAGTTGATATGTTTGTTTGTATTTTATTTAGCGTCACTGTTCTCCGTGGATCTGTCTATATATACGCAGTCGAGAATTTATCATTATCTGAACTATTTCAGACTATAGGGTTCTTCATTTCTAAAGCGAAAAACGTCATAGCTCATTTCGTAATGTTCTATCTTTAGATTACATTTTAGCGGAACAATGTTTTGAGGCATAAATACAGTCAAATCACTATGTTCTCAAAATTGTTAGCTTAGTAAAATTTCCAAATTGGTTTGTTTGTTTGTTTGTTTGTTTGTTTTTTTGTTGTTTTTTTTTGTTTTTTTTTTTGCAAGTCCAATTAGCTGTCTTAAATTAACGAAGAATTAAAAAATTAGCTGATAAGATCAATCATATTTCAATGTACCTACATTCACGTATTGACTCGTATCTTTTATTTATTTTTTTATGAATTTGTCCTTAAAAAAGATAAATTTAGATATAATATCTCTATGAATAGATTTCCGCCATATTATGAACATACCTATACAAAAGATAACTGTTGGTTTTTTGGAGACTACTTCGCTTCTGCTACTATTCATGTGTTGAGCCTTCTCGTCCATGGGGGAAATCCACCGATCATCGTCGTCGTCTGCGATTCCTCCAAGGGCACAGGCCACCTACGAGAGACCTCCAGGCATCTCTATCCTGGGCCAGCATCTGCGGGATCTTCTGCTACCATTTATATTGTTCTATAAATTATTTTACAAAACGTACCATTTATATTGTTCTATAAATTATTTTACAAAACGTACCATTTATATTGTTCTATAAATCTTTTTACAAAGCATACCATTAATATTGTTCTATAAATCTTTTTACAAAGCGTACCATTTTTGTTTTAAACAAAAATGATTATAACCTTCGCCGTCCAAATAGCCCCGTTTAAAAGTTTAAAAGATGCATATTTTGAGGACCACCGGGGCATTAGTCTAAGGTTTTTATAGCCCATTCTAGTGAAATAGATCAAACAGTGAGAGAAATAGATAAATCTCTGAGAATCGCGGGGAAGAATTAGTTTTGAATTTCAGACACTTTGACATTAAAAGCTCCCGTCTTTCGCAATACGAGCATCGCTTAAAGACGGCATTGCTATCAAAGATGAGTTCTGATGTTTGTTACGTCTACTGGCGGTGAAACTCTATCTACAAGGCAATAATGGTGTACTTAGACAATATGACCAGAAAGGGAAATTGGTGGTTTCAGGTATATACCAAGTTTCGTGTTGTTTTAATGGCCAGTTTTTTTTATATTTACGTGTTTTAATGGCCAGTTTATTGTGTTTACGTGCTATTTAAATGGCCAGTTTATTGTATTAACGTTTTGTTTTAATGGCCAGTTTTTGTGTTTACATGTTGTTTTAATGGCCAGTTTTTTGTGTTTACGTGTTGTTTTAATGGCCAGTTTTTTGTATTTACGTGTTTTTTAATTGCCAGTTTTTTTTAATTTACGTGTCGTTTTAATGGCCAGTTTTTTTTAATTTACGTGTCGTTTTAATGGCCAGTTTTTTGTATTTACGTGTTGTTTTAATGGCCAGTTTTTTGTATTTACGTGTTGTTTTAATGGCCAGTTTTTTGTATTTACGTGTTGTTTTAATGGCCATTTTATTGTATTTACGTGTTGTTTTAATGGCCATTTTATTGTATTTACGTGTTGTTTTAATGGCCAGTTTATTAGTGTACCATATTGTTTTACGTATTAGGTTTTTTTTCTGTTATGAAATGTACATACATATTTATGGCCAGTTTCTCGTTTGTACATGTTGTTTTAATGGTCCGTTTTTTTGTGTTTAGGTGTTGTTTTAACGGCCAGTTTATTGTACGGTGTTGTTTTAATGGCCAGTTTATTGTACGGTGTTGTTTTAATGGCCAGTTTATTGTACGGTGTTGTTTTAATGGCCAGTTGTTTTGTTTTTTTATTATTTGTTAATGTAATATTGAAATAATGCTGTAGGTCGTTCTCGTTTATCTCCAAACTAAAATGCTACAAACTCTCAAGTTATTTCCCCTTCACAAACTTTTTCCCCGTACTATTATTATTTATTTAGCCGTGCATACGTAAAGAAAAAGTTTTTCATTCCTTATTTCTTGCATAGCAGAACGAATTTGCTGTGTAACGTCACAAAACGTCGCCATGGAATTACCGCGACTAAACCAATTGCGTGAAATAATGGATCGCGACTTAACGGGATCTATATATGCGTTATATAAAATGTAATTGATTGAAATTTAATCGATTAATCGATTAATTGTTTCCCAGATTACTCGAACAAGAAAATTGCTATCAGTACCAGCTGTAATTTAAATGTTAAAATTTTTACTCTGCGTTCACTTGCTTTTGTCGCTTCTTCGCGTGTTCCCATCATGCATTACTTGTTGATCCACTTCCTGATGCCTCATTGTGATAAACACCTGTTCCGCGTCCGATGGTAACGAAAACCTTTATTGTACGCAGACCTCCCTTGGCCATGACTTACCATTGAGTGACCTATTTCTTAATTTTAGCGTATTATAAATTTATATATTAATATATATATATATCTTATTCATCAGATTTGTTCCAAAATGTTGAGGGTCCAGTCAGCTAGTTGTTAAAGTCTCAAAAAAACTAAACCGTTCATTCTCCAAAGCCTATGAGAAGAACAGGACAGAGTTTATGGACAGTGGTGACCAAGTAGGCGTCAAACGGAATCTTACACAAATACACACACGCGCACATGCACTAGCTCACGCGAACACTCGAGCGCACGCACACGCACATGCACATTTGCGCACACTCACAATATGATGCCTCTGTTTGGGGACAGTAAGCGCGGGAAATGATAGGTCAATCGTCAACAGGATGTTATTCATTAACCTCGAAAATATGCGCATTAAAGAGAAATAATTAAACATAAATCACAACGATTACTCACATTAATATAATCAAAGATATCCACTTTTACTTATTCGATTACATTTAGTATTGTTCCGATCACTAACAAGTATCCTATACTTATTTAATTAAAGCCTGTGACATTTAGCGGATCTGTGCATGAATTTTTCTTTTATCCCGCACATAAAAATGGTGATAATTGTTTAAGGCAATAATATTTTCATGCAGAGGCGGCGCTAGGGTTGGTTTCACCCGGGGTGACCCCCCCATGACGCCACTGTTTTCATGTTACTTAAAATAATTTTAATTTAAAAAAAAAACATCATTATAATATTCATTTCGACACTAGGCCCTCAATCACAACTATTACATTCACAATTTGATATAAGAATTTTCGTGTAGCGACTTGCTGCTCAAAGATAACATTTTCGTAATATTAGTGCATCTATCTTTTTTCTTTAAAAAATGTAATGAATGTTGGACCTAAAAACCCTCGTGAGGCCCTCGGTGTTTTATTGACTCGTGGTACTGACAGGTCAATTTTTATCATGTATCTTTGCATCTCGGACTTACTCGTGCGATCAACATTTTGACGTGCGGTATGCAAATTTATGCAGATGAGGATAAGCCGGAAGTGGTACGCAGGGTAGATAAGAGAGACTGTAGATTGAATGATACTGGTCTGTACCCCCCTAGACTTATATATAGGCAGTAACTTAAGTGGTTGAGTTGTTAGTGGTTTTAGAAGCCTCTATTGTGTAAGAGTCTGGGTGTCTCTATAGTTTGTAAAAACAAAGACTTTTACTTGGCTACAGTAGTGTCTTTAGTTGTGGCTTGGTTGTTGAGTTGTTTAGTGGTTCTAGTAGCCAATGTTGTATGCAGGATCCTGTGTGTCTCAATGCTGGTATTGATTTCTGAGTGCTTCATGTGTCAAAGTGTGTCATATAATGTGCGACACACTCGTGGGCTTGTGCGATGTTTACTGAGAAGTTGCACACAATTATCGACGGTAAACTTTGGCATGTTTCCCAGAAATCCCATGAGCCTTATGATACGTCAACAAAATATGGCAGTTTTGTACGTTAAAAGCTTATGTGCATGCGCGTGTGCAACTTTTTAAAGAACTTCTTTTACTATCGTATCTTATCTGTTACAGACGCTCCTTCTACACAGAAGATTATTGCGTCCCTAAGATGTTGTGTACCAGTGTGATACACAGACATTGCTTACAGCTGTTATCTGTGTAATATATATCTGCAAGTGAGAAACAACAACAAATGTGCAAAGCATTAATACAAACATACAAGTAGCCAGCCGCACAGTGAACTAACTGAACTTAGTAGAGTGTGACCTTCAGCGCTTCTCGCTGACTAGAGTGTGACCTTCAGCGCTTCTCGCTGACATAATGACAAGTTTCGACATTTTTTTTTTTTAAACAACGAATCTCTCAATATTTATTTACTTGTAATACTTAAATCTACTTTCTTGGAGGGGTTTCCAACATTGAAATAAGAGGACCCCTACCCTCCCCCTTCCACCAAACTGGGCCCGTAAACCGCCCCGTGCTCCTGTTTTTGCTTAAAGCTAAGCCCTGAGATCTCCCCCGGATCCACGAGACTCGTGTGATTATCGGTTAGAAGCACAACTTATTCCCGGGTATGACAACTATTGATCTTCGTGGAGACACTGACGAGGGCAGCCAAGAACGGCTCTGGTATAACTCGTGAGTTTTGTCTAGGGCCATTCCTCGCCCTCCCCCACGCCCATCTTTACTTTTTACTCTAATCAGTGCTGAATCTTATGCTGTACATTTTTAGCGCATTTTCGAGAAGTCGAAATGCGCTATTGTATCCGTTTTGTCCGTCTGTCCGTCTGTCATCACCCTAGATCTCAGCATCCATAAGTCCTAGACCCATGATGTTTATATGTTTTTTGTATGTCCTGACCTGTCATTTGTGCATCAACACTCAGTTACTCGATCCGACCTCTTGTAGTGGCAGTAGAGCTCCTGGAAGTATGAAGGTCCTAGACCCATGATGTATATCACAAGAGTTCCTGCCACCTCCAACACACAAGAATTCCTACCACCACCAACACACAAGAGTTCCTACCACCGCCAACACACAAGAGTTCCTACCACCACCAACACACAAGAGTTCCTAAAAATTCATAAAAATATGTCTAAAATCTAAACACAATTACTGATAACTACATAATGCTGATATCTAACATAAGTACTGATACATAATACGAAAATGCGCTAACACGCCCTGAGTCCAAAAAGGGACCAGGCTTAACATGATATTTTAAAAATTAAGGCGTCTCCCAGCAGTGGCGGAGCCCCTCTGTACTCGTGTGATATAAATGATTATATCGTTAATTAAGAGCAGGACAGACCATGATGTTTTGTCCTCCAGTATGGACAAATATGTAGGTATATCTACAACAAAGCATTTGGGAAAACATAGGGGGTGGGGGGGGGGGAAATAATAGTTCTGCT
>MUZC01000871.1:61537-80351 GCA_002072015.1 Radix auricularia
GGGGGGGGGGGGTAAGGAACTTGGAAAACGTGTCAAGGAAATAATGTTACAAATATTTCTCAGCTTTTAACCATTTAAAAAAAAAATAATTAAACAGTAAAATGTTCTATCTTAGATTCCCATAAGGCCACTGGGCTATGTTGCTCTAGACTGAAGGTTTGATTTCAACATGTATCCGTATAAAATAGGTATGTTTAATCGTGGAGTCAGCAGAGCACAGTTTGAGAACTAATTTATCAGTGGTTTTTGTAAGGACCGGCCAATAATTCACCTAGAGATGCCGCTGCGTACTGCCGTGTTTATTGGTTTAAAAGCCTGTCAGTGTTGATGATGAGATATAGGACCCTGAAAGATTGAACACAACCAAACACCAAAAAAAAACACAACGCAGAAATACAACTATTTATTTGTGTGCTGCCCTGGGGGCGCGGGGGTGGGGAGAGCAATTCTGAAGTTGTGAGATGTGGGCGGGGNATGTATCGCTTTAATGAGATCCTTTGTGTTGGTATAGCGAGGGCTGAAAGGTTGTAAACCTTACTCGTACCAAAACTATAAATCGAAAAATTGGCGTTCGACTCGCTTTGAAACCAATGTACTTTCAACTTTCTCATTTCTATAAGTCTTTAACGCCGACATCAGAAGTAGTGTAGTTGAGTGCTGTGTTTTATTTGTGATAGTCCTTTAAACTGTAGTAAATATATTTTGTCACGGGTTCAAACCCCGGTTCTGGCACCCCTACGGGTAGATGATGCTCGTTAAAACCTTGGCTGGTAGTTCATCTAGGAGAAGGAAACTCCGACTACAAATCCTCCGCTGCCTTGCGGCTATACCTGCCTTGCGGGAAAGGCTAAGGGAGTAAACCCTGAAAGAAAATCAGGAATTGGAGCACCTACAGGCGGTCTATACATAAGACTTATGTACATACCGGCAGCTCCTGCGACGCCAATGGCAGCCAAGCTGCATCGACGCAAGTCGTTCCCTTGGTTACACCATTGACGTGGAGAGGGGGGATATGCTGTATGGGCAGCAGCTAATTCTCCATAATACCCGCCCAGGCTTGCATCACCTCTGGAGAGGACACTCCAGCGTCGCCGCAAGGTGTCGACAAAACACGGGAAGCAGCAGTTACCGGTTATAAGCCAAAGCTCAATTGACGTAGAGCTAGGCGCCAGGGGCTGCTTCCGACGGTGGGAGAGACTACCAATGTCTCACTGGACAGCTACCGCCCGCCTCAAACTGGGCAGCCCCCAGTCAAATAGGTGCTATCCCGTCATGGCCTGCCTTCTCCACTGGGTGCGTGGAGATTAGAGTACCACTCAACAAGTGGGCCACTAAGCCCTGCACCAAGAAATACAAAAAAGAAAAAGAAGACCCCAGCTCTTCGAATCGCTAGCTGGAACGTGAGGACTATGTGTCCCGGCATCACTGATGATCTGCAGTCCATAAACGACACACGGAAGACAGGAATAATCGATAGAGAACTTAAAAGGCTAAAGATTGACATAGCATGCCTTCAGGAGACCAGGCTCCCAGACAACGGTTCACTCAAAGAGGCCAATTACACCTTCTTCTGGCAAGGCAGACCGAAAGACGAACCTAGACAGCATGGTGTGGGTTTCGCTGTTAAAAACACTCTTCTACCATCCATTGAACCACCGTCATCAGGCACGGAGAGGATCCTCACTCTAAGACTCAGAACAACTGCGGGCCCAGCAAACATTCTTAGTGTGTATGCCCCAACACTCTATTCAACTCCGGAAGAGAAGGACCAGTTCTATGGAGCGTTAGACCAGGCAATAGCCGGCATCCACAAAGACGAGGCAATCTATCTCCATGGTGGATGCTGCACATGAATCTAACTGAATGGCTTACATTTTGTTGGCTGGTTGTACCCAACAGTGACATCCATGGTGAATGCTGCACATGAATCCAGATCTAACTGAATGGCTTACATTTTGTTGGCTGGTTGTACCCATCAGTGACATCCATGGTGGATGCTGCACATGAATCCAGATGCAACTGAATGGCTTACATTTTGTTGGCTGGTTGTATCCATCAGTGACATCCATGGTGGATGCTGCACATGAATCCAGATGCAACTGAATGGCTTACATTTTGTTGGCTGGTTGTACCCATCAGTGACATCCATGGTGGATGCTGCACATGAATCCAGATCTAACTGAATGGCTTACATTTTGTTGGCTGGTTGTACCCAACAGTGACATCCATGGTGGATGCTGCACATGAATCCAGATCTAACTGAATGTCTTACATTTTGTTGGCTGGTTGTACCCATCAGTGACATCCATGGTGAATGATGCACATGAATCCAGATCTAACTGAATGGCTTACATTTTGTTGGCTGGTTGTACCCATCAGTGACATCCATGGTGGATGATGCACATGAATCCAGATCTAACTGAATGGCTTACATTTTGTTGGCTGGTTGTACCCAACAGTGACATCCACGGTGGATGCTGCACATGAATCCAGATCTAACTGAATGGCTTACATTTTGTTGGCTGGCTTCGGGGATGTCGTCAGACAGTTATTTCTATCTCTTACATATATACCTCCCGCCTCACTAACTGCAACGTCCGGCAAACACTACCTCACCGAGCACCCCGCAAAAAAACACACAAAGACACCCCGCCCCATCCCATCTACTTAGTTCATTATCCCCTCCCTCCCACACGCACAATTCAAACAGAAATATATGTAAATACCAACCCCCTCTGTTGTGCACAATTCCAGACAATGGTATCCCTCGGTGTTTGCTCGGCCCTCCCCCTAGCCTCGGGCTGCCCGTCTTTCAGACAATAGAGTTACGAGCAGGCCGATCTAAAATCTTGTTTCCCAGCGTTTATTTTCTTAATGGCTGGTGCTTATTTCTTTCCCTTTTCCTTTTACAAATATGTGCACAATACAGCAGCTATATTCTTATATTCATTATCCCTACACGAATAATGTCCCCTTACATGCTTAAGGCGATTTCATCTATCGATCTTTTTACCACTATATAATACTTATTTTTAAAAAATGGGTTTATTTTTTAAATGAAAAAAAAAAAAAAATCAATCATTTGCTCTTGGTCGAAGACGTTTGGAGTGACGTCAGCAGCCGGTTTACCGGGACAAAAGTACAAGGGGTCCGTCCATCCCGGGCCCGGAAAAGTCTCAAAGAGCAGAATTTATCATGATATTGACCTTGTGTGTCCTCCTAACTGACTTTGATAATTGTGTGTTCGGGGTATATTATTTGAATGACAGGCCGTTTGATTCAAGCCTTTAAAAAAACTGATTTATTTAAAACGATATTTTAATATACAAGACATCACGCCTGTGTACGGGGGACATTCGATATGTATACGGGACATTCGGCATGTGTACAGGACATTCGATATGTGTACGGGACATTCGATATGTATACGGGACATTCGATATGTATACAGGACATTCGATATGTGTACAGGACATTCGATATGTGTACGGGACATTCGATACGTATACGGGACATTCGATATGTATACGGGACATTCGGCATGTGTACAGGACATTCAACATGTTTACGGCAATGTTCCCTTTAAGCTGCGTGTTGGCGCACATATCTGACGGACGCCGGGCAGCAATTTAGAATTACCGCGCAGGAAACTTTGTAGAATATTGCACACAAAAAAAGGTTGATTGCGTGCAACGTTGCACACGAGGATTTTTTTACTTTTTTCATGTGGGGAAAAAGTAACCTTAGAGGAATCACTGGTATACAGGGCATTCAAAATGTGTATGGGAAAATCAACATTTGTACCTGACTTTCTACGTGTTTACGGGACATTTGACATGCTTACGGGACATTCGACGTGTTTACGGGACATTCGACATGTTTACGGGATATTCGACGTGTTTACGGGACATTCGACATGTTTACGGGACATTCGACATGTTTACGGGACATTCGACGTGTTTACGGGACATTCGACGTGTTTACGGGACATTCGACATGTTTACGGGACATTCGACGTGTTTACGGGACATTCGACGTGTTTACGGGACATTCGCCATGTTTACGGGACATTCGACATGTTTACGGGACATTCGACGTGTTTACGGGACATTCGACATGTTTACGGGACATTCGACATGTTTACGGGACATTCGACATGTTTACGGGACATTCGACGTGTTTACGGGACATTCGACATGTTTACGGGACATTCGACGTGTTTACGGGACATTCGACATGTTTACGGGACATTCTACACGTGTACGGGGACACCCAACGTCTATACGGAACATTTAACCTGTGTACGGTGCAATCAACCTGTGTACGGGGACACTTAACCAGTGTACGAGACACTTACCTGTGTACGAGACACTTAACCAATGTACGAGACACTTAACCAGTGTACGAGACACTTAACCTGCGTACGAGACACTTAACCTTTGTACGAGACACTTAACCTGCGTATGAGGCACTTAACCTGTGTACAAGACACAAACTGTGTACGAGACACTTAACCTGTGTACGAGACACAACCTGTGTACGAGACACTTAACATGCGTACGAGACACTTAACCTTTGTACGAGACACTTAACCTGCGTATGAGACACTTAACCTGTGTACAAGACACAAACTGTGTACGAGACACTTAACCTGCGTACGAGACACTTAACCTTTGTACGAGACACTTAACCTGCGTATGAGACACTTAACCTGTGTACAAGACACTTAACCTGTGTACGAGACACTTAACCTGCGTACGAGACACTTAACCTGCGTATGAGACACTTAACCTGTGTACGAGACACTTAACCTGTGTACAACATAAATAAAGACGTTCTGTTCAATTGTTAGCCAGCAGCCTGAGGGGTGATGAATGAATTCTCTTGTTATAAGTCATAAGTAATACCCACTATTAAATGTTGTTTAGTTGACATAACCGTCACAATTGTCTCTCTGTACTCCACCAAACTAAGTGGGGGGCAGGTACTTCCGTTGCGTTGTGCATGTTGCGAGACACAATCAAAATTATGGGACAGCGAAGTCCTATCGGAAGTCTAATAAGGAACAACAAACTAATCCATGCATAGATTCATAAGTGCCGTTAAGTGTTAAGTTTTAAGAGAATGGCGAAGTCCATGTTCAAGAATGACTTTACACCAATAGAGACATATCATTTTTTTAAAAATAACGGCGCATGTCATTAAGATCGAGAAGTTAATTGTCCATTGTATACTTGTTAAAGTGTAAAAAATGGTAGTGTATCAATTTAGTGGCTAGACAGTTCAAGTTGTAGAGTTCAACGTCTCGGTATGACCTCGGCTGGTGTGCCCCCCACGAGCAGCGCACACGGACAAAGGTTCGCCCAAACAGAAAGGTCGCAGGATGTACCTCTTGAGACATGTTTATAAATGCACTTAGAATCACGAGCATGGAAACTTTGGAGTAGAAGCTGGGATGTTGAGGAAAATCTGAGAGTCGAGCGAGTGAAAAAAACAACAGTGATGAAAACATGGAGCATTAGGGGAGTTCGTGTAAAAGGGTTTTGGCTTTGAATCCCTTTGGGGAAGGGGTGATAAGAGGGAAAAAAACAGGAGGGGATCGCAAGCTGCACTAGAGGCATGTGGAGAGGAAGAAATGGTATGATTTATAAGAGGAGGGCGCGAGAAAACTTTAAACGAATGAGAAAAATAAATATCCTTAGTTAAATGAATGTTGGGAAAATAGAAGATCATAAAAGATTTGTTGCTACGTGGACGTAGCTTTGAAATTATATACAATGTAAAGTGGTACCTTGAGATACGAATGCCTCGACATACCCAAAAATCTTAATATACGAAAATCCCATAAGAAAAAAAATATGTAACGAAACGAGGCATGGGTGCAGAGTACATCAACCTCAGAAGAAACCGACAATTGGATGTAAGGGGGAAAAGACTGAAAATTAAATTTAAATGTTAAAAAATTGGAAAAAGGCAACATAACAAAACAACAACCAAAAAAAAAATAATAATAATTTTAAAAAATTAAAAATATACGTTTTTCTCAACAATGGGTGTTAAGGTTCAATCACATGTTTAAATGTTTTTCCTAAAAATTAAGTCAATTGCTTTCTGATATTTGTGCATGTCAAGTGTTTGTTAGTACTCCATCTCTGCCACTTCATCGTTATAACCATATATAGTGGTATATAGGGTTATAAAGTGATATATAGTGGTATATAGGGTTATAAAGTGATATATCCGGCATCCTTCCGTCTCGCGAGACGATGGTGCATCACCGTTGGGTTGGGTTGCATTTCCTCGAGTGACTGTGCAGTCCTATCCTTGAGTGACAGTCTTTGCCACAGTTTTTACACACGAGTTCTGTGCTTCCAAATGTTTTGGCCTTTCTCCTAGCTCTTCTGTCTGCAGCCTCCTCCATTCTTCGCTCCTCGGCTACTATCACGCCCTCTTTGACAACTGTGCGCCACGTAGATCGGTCTTCTGCCTTACACTCCCAGTCACTTGTATGTATTTTGGCTGCTTTCATGTCCCTTTGACAGACATCTTTAAATCGCAAGCGTGGGCGACCTGTTTTCCTCTTTCCTGAAGCAAGTTCACCATATAGGAGGTCCTTCGGGATGCGGCCGGGGCTCATTCTTTTGACATGTCCTAGCCACCTCAGGCGTCTTTCACTAAGAATTGAGAACATGCTTTGGGTATTGGCACGCGTTAGTACCTCACTATTAGGTACTTTTTCTTGCCATTTAATACCAAGGATGCGGCGCAAGCATCTCAAATGGAAGCTGTTAAGCTTACGCTCTTGTGATGTATAAGTGGTCCATGTCTCGCTCCCATATAGTAGTGTACTGATGACACAGGCTCGATAGACGCACAGTTTGGTTTTCTCCGTTAGCTTGGTGTTTTGCCAGACCCGCTTATTTAGTTTAGCCATTGTTGCGGCTGCCTTGCCAATTCTGCTGTTTATTTCTTCTTCAATGGACAGTGTATTGGAGACCTTGGATCCCAAGTAGGTGAAGCTGTCCACAACCTCCAAGTTTTCATTATCGATATTTATGGTAGGAGGAGGTCGAGTGTCTTGGGCCATGATGTTTGTCTTTTTCAAGCTGATTTGCAGACCAAATTCTTTGCAGGCATTGGAGAAGCTTGACACGAGTTGTTGCAAACCAGATTCTGTATGTGCTGTTAGTGCCGCATCATCCGCAAATAGTAGCTCTCGAATTAGGACATCCGTCGTTTTGGTCTTGGCTCGGAGGCGGGCAGTGTTGAAAAGTCCTCCATCAGCTCTGGTATGTAACCAGATTCCCTCACTGCTATCCTTGAATGCGTATCGAAGAAGTACAGAGAAGAATATAGCGAAGAGTGTTGGTGCGAGTACACAACCTTGTTTAACTCCGCTGCTGACAGGGAAGGCCTCTGACTTAGCTCCATCGAACTGTACTGTGCCAAGCATATTTTCATGGAACTGTCTGATGATGGCAAGTAGGTGAGGGGGACATCCAATTTTTGCCAGTATTTGGAATAGCCCGTTGCGACTGACTAAGTCGAAGGCTTTTGTAAGGTCCACAAATGCAATGTATAGTGGCATCTGCTGCTCTCTGCATTTTTCCTGGAGCTGTCGTATGGAGAACACCATGTCTATGGTAGACCGACCGGACCGGAAACCACACTGAGATTCTGGATAGACGCGGGATGCTAGGCTTTGTAAACGTTTTAGTATAACGCGGGCAAAGGTCTTTCCTACAATACTAAGGAGTGAAATGCCGCGATAATTATTGCAATCACTCCTATCACCTTTGTTTTTATATAGTGTCACTATATTTGCATCCTTTAGGTCTTGGGGGATGTAGCCCAGTTCCCAGCAGAGGGACAGAATCTCGTGCAATGGTTGGAGTAAAGCTGTCTTGCCACTCTTTAGAACCTCTGGTGGTATTCCATCATTCCCAGGCGCTTTTCCACAAGCTAGACTGTCAATTGCTTTGCTCAGCTCTTCCTGTGTGGGCACGACATCAAGTTCTTCCATGAGTCGCATATCTGGGATGTCATCTAGAGCGGTGCTGGAGACTGTGGTAACTGTTGAATACAATTCCAGATATAAAGTGATATATAGTGATGTATAGTGATATGGTAGTGATAGTTGGGTATAGTGGTATGTATGGTTATAAAGTCATATATAGTGATATATAGTGATATAGTAGTGATAGTGGGGTATAGTGGTATGTATGGTTATAAAGTCATATATAGTGATATACAGTGATATAGTAGTGATAGTGGGATATAGTGGTACATAGTGATATATAAAGGGATATAGTAGCATAAAGTGATATATATAATGTTAGTAAATTGTTTATAGTTTATAGGATTACCGATATAAAGTAATATATTGTGTGATATAATGGTAAATATGATTATATAGTAGTATATAGTTGGGTTAGGGCTATTAAGATGTATATAGGATTATAAAGTAGTACATGTATATAGTGATATTTGGGTTCATATAGTTGTCCATAGGGTTATATAGAATTATATATGGTTATATAGTGGACTATAAACTGATCAAAACATGAGTGAGACTGCAATAAGGTGTGTCAATATAAAAAACAGGGTTTATATAGGCATGACATTTACCATATAGTGGTTGTATAGTGGTATGTAAGGTTATTAATTGGTAAATATGGTTAAAAATTGTTATATAGGGTTTATAGTGGTGTATAGGTTGTATAGTGGTATATAGGTTGTATTGTGGTATATAAGGTTGTATAGTGGAATATAGGTTGTATTGTGGTATATAAGGTTGTATAGTGCTATATAAGGTTGTATAGTGTTATAGTTCCTCCTATTCGAGATGCTCAATTAATATGTCGGTCAAAGATTAACATCTCCTATAAATTATCTACTACAAAAACTTGTAAAGTTTGTGGATTACTCGACGAGGAAGAGAGAAACATAATCAGTGAGAGAGATGGTGGGAGATAGAGGGGGAGGGAGAGAGAGGGAGGGAGGGAGGGAGGGAGAGAGAGAAGGCGGGAGAGAGGTGTGGGTGAAAAATAAGAAAGAAATACAGTCACGCGGAGAAAAACACAAGTATCTCAACATTAGAGAGAGAAAGAGAACGAAAGAAAGGGTTAGAGGGCGATATTGGATGATGGAAAGTGAGTGAGTGAGAGAGAGAGAGAGAGAGAGAGAGAGAGAGAGAGAGAGAGAGAGAGAGAACTGGACTAGAGACAAATGAGTATATTACACTATTCACATGTTATACATAAATTTGCTTTACACACCTTCACTCTAATAACTATTATAGAATAGGAGGGTTGTACATCTTTACATACCTTCACTCTAATAACTATTATAGAATAGGAGGGTTGTACATCTTTACATACCTTCACTCTAATAACTATTATAGAATAGGAGGGTTGTACATCTTTACATGTATACCTTCACTCTAATAACTATTATAGAATAGGATGGTTGTACATCTTTACATATATACCTTCACTCTAATAACTATTATAGAATAGGAGGGTTGTACATCTTTACATATATACCTTCACTCTATTAACTATTATAGAGTAGGATGGTTGTGCATCTTTCATCAAGTGCCCTCGATGTCCACTCTTTTCATCTGTACCTTCCCTCCTGGCCCAACTCACCCCCTCCCTTCTGTATCCAGTCGATGATAAGCCCCCCCCTCCTTTTTCCCCCTTCATCAGCCTATACTTATATCGACGCGTCACCATGGCAACGGTGGTGTGTCATAATGCGCTTTTCTCCTCATTTCAAACTCATAGGACATCTTCATGTGGGCAGTAAGTAATTCATGGGACATTTTCATGTGGGCAGTAAGTAATTCATGGGACATTTTCATGTGGGCAGTAAGTTATTCATGGGGCATTTTCATGTGGGCAGTAAGTAATTCATGGGACATTTTCATGTGGGCAGTAAGTAATGTATGTGACATTTTCATGTGGGCATTAACCATTTCTCTCTCTCTCTCTCTCTCTCTCTCTCTCTCTCTCTCTCTCTCTCTCTCAATCTCTCTCAATCTCTCTCCCACACACATGCACTATTCCCTCTTAGCAATCTGCCCTATCTAACTGCACTATAATCTAACTGCCCTATCAAACTGCCCCTTTTTAACTGCCCTAACTCTTGTAGCACCTAAATGCCACAAAAAATCCAGCCTTCCCCACCCTTGCCCCTACACCTATTCCCCCCCACACCCTGCCCTTACACATCATGCATCCACACACAAACCTGACCCCAACATATCACCACCCCTGTTTTTAAAGTAACCAAACAAATGCCATCATTCCTTTAGCGTGAGCCGCCTATGACGTCCTACATGTTAATATGACCTCCGTATCTTGTCATCAGCCGTGCTGCGTACATTCACCATAACCCGTGCACCCTGCTCGGGGCGGGGGGGGGGGAGTCGCCATTAAAGATTAGATCGCCAGTCCTTTAACTTCAAATCATTTCCACCCACTGTTCGATTAAGTTAGTCATTCAAGTTCATTAAGTTTATGATGAATCACTCGTGAGGTTGTTTTTGTGTGCGTGCGTTTTGTTTGAGGACTAGCTAGCAAATCATCTCAAGCCGAGGACAGGGAGAGGGCGAAATCCTATCATATCTTAAAGACATGGACTGGGACTCACATTTTTTGTTGCCGGTTTGAAACACTAGACGGCGCTGTTGATAATGTCGTGGCGTCGTGTTTCGAGCGCTCGCCATTTTTTGTGTGTCTCCCCCCCCCACCCCCACCATATTCACGTCTGCTCTAGACATCAACGTGATTGGGATCTTTTGACTTCTTTGGTCCTGACATAAGTTCTTGCAACGTGCGTCGACGGCAGGGGTTCTCAAACAGGTAGATCAGGCCCCCTTCGAGTGGTCCTGTAGGTCTGCAAGTGCAGAAAGACCAGGAAATTCAGGTTTATTAACATTACTTTTACAAGTATTTATTTTCTTATTCTTAATGTCCAATAGAAGATACGTATGTTTTAATATAAACTTTGGCCGTGGGAAATGATTTGAAATGACAACCGGTGGGTATCCCCAAAAAATGTCCAAGAACCGTTGCGATGTTGAGTTTTATCTCCCCTTAGATCTCCTGCAATACGACATCTCGGCTAACCGATCCCTCGCCGGATGCATTAAATAAATCCCCAAATTAGTCTTCACCCAAAACGGAGTTGTCTGCCCCACATCTTTGGTTGGTCTCGGGTTTGATTGTTACGTTGTGCGCTCGTCCAGCCGGATCACGTGATTTTGCTACAGGTTTCCCCAGACTGTTGATGCACCGAAGTTTTTGTCTGTCTAAGATATAAACGGGTTAGCCTGACAGGACGTAACAAAACAGCGAACGTTTCGGCAAAGAGCCTTTTTCAAAGGACATACAATACGCAAATAGAATTGTGTATTGTATGTCCGTTGAAAAAGGCTCTTTGCCGAAACGTTCCCTGTTTTGTTATGTCCTGTCAGGCCAACCCTTACCGTGTTTGCGTCTTTTCCATCTAAGATATAAACGGTTTGTAATTCGTGGGGCCGAGATATGAAGGGCGTAGGGTGGTTCTACATCGTAACATTCTCGTATGGCGTGACCGCCCTCAGGAATCGAGGGTTTGGTACTGTAGTCTGTCGTACACTTTGGTTCGGCTCGTCAAAGTTGGTGTTACCAGTTATTTACATAACGTATATCTTGTTTTAGACAATTTTTTCCCGCCTCCGGTCATGTATAACAGATACCCCCCCCCACCACACACACACACTTTTTTTAAAACCCCAATTATCGTATACCATCATCAATCCCCATCATTACCTGGTATGGGCTGATAATCACAGATCTCCAGTTATCGATCCTGATCCATTCTTTCCTCCCTACCACATAAAGTTTAGTCTCACCACTAAAGTTTAGTCTCACCACTAATGTTAAGTCTCACCTCTAAAGTTTAGTCTCACCTCTAATGTATAGTCTCACCTCTAATGTATAGTCTCACCTCTAATGTATAGTCTCACCTCTAATGTATAGTCTCATCTCTAATGTATAGTCTCACCTCTAATGTATAGTCTCACCTCTAATGTATAGTCTCACCTCTAATGTATAGTCTCACGACTAATGTTGAGTCTCACCACTAAAGTTTAGTCTCCCCACTAATGTTAAGTCTCACCTCTAAAGTTTAGTCTCACCTCTAATGTATAGTCTCACCTCTAATGTATAGTCTCACCTCTAATGTATAGTCTCACGACTAATGTTGAGCCTCACCACTAAAGTTTAGTCTCCCCACTAATGTTTAGTCTGACAACTAATGTTTAATCACACCACTAATGTTTAATCACACCACTAATTTTTAGTCTAACTCCTAAAGTTAAGTCTCAGCACTAATGTTTAGTCACGCGACTAAAGTTTAGTCTCAACTTTAATGTTAAGTCTCACCACTAATGTTTAGTCTCACCACTAATGTTTAGTCTCACCACTAAAGTTTAGTCTCATCACTAATGTTTAGTCTCACCACTAAAGTTTAGTCACACATCAAATGTTTAGTCACACCACTAATTTTGAGCCTCACCACTAAAGTTTAATAGTCTCACCACTAATGTTGAGTCTCACCACGAATGTTGAGTCTCACCACTAATGTTAAGTCTCACCACGAATCCTTATCAAAATCTTTGAATTAATGTCAGTTCGATCTGTTTCTCGACTCTACCTTATGTCATTTCATTTCGCTACATATCAATCCCATACATATCAATCCCCTACATATCAATCCCCTACATATCAACCCCCTACATATCAATCCCCTACATATCAATCCCATACATATCAATCCCCTACATATCAATCCCCTACATATCAACCCCCTACATATCAATCCCCTACATATCAACCCCTACATATCAACCCCCTACATACCAATCCCCTACATATCAACCCCTACATATCAATCCCCTACATATCAACCCCTACATATCAACCCCTTAAATATCAATCCCCTACATATCAACCCCTACATATCAACCCCCTACACATCAACCCCCTACACATCAACCCCATACATATCAACCCCCTACATATCAACCCCCTACATATCAACCCCCTACATATCAACCCCCTACACATCGACTTTATGTCGATTCCCTACAAATCGACTCCCTACATATTGTTTCCCTACATATCTACTCCTACCTATCAACTTCTCCACCTGCATATAAGACTGAATACCCGTCACCATACATTGAACTGTGAGAAAATTGAAGGCCTTTCGCTGGTAAGGTACGCAATGGTGTAGGTCACACACCTGCCCCCGAGCTATCACGCATTAAAAAAAAACAATTAAAAAAATCTTTTTATCTCAAAGACAAATTAATTTTTTTAAAAATCTTTGCACTTTTCGCATGGGCGGATATAAAAAGGGAGGGGTTCCCCCCTCTAATCCCACCATTCGGCGCACCCCGTGAAATGGATGTGCTTACAAATCAGTTGGGGCGGAAACGTTTTGTTTCTGTTTTTTAGTAAAGTGAGCATGTGGAAGGGGGGTGGCGATCACCTATGGTGTCTCGTGATGGGTGCATCGAATGTCACACGGTGTGGTGCAGGGGCGTCGAATGTCACGAGGTGCGGTGGGGGGAGGACTGGGGCTGTACAGATGGGCGAAAAAAAGGACTATTAGGACCCAAACAAAAATGCGGGTGACACTAAGCGGGTTCTTTGAAATTTGAACAAGATAATGTTCTAATTATTTTTTTTCAAATTGAAAGTATTTTTAAATTATTCTTTTAATGTAAAAAAAACACATCTTTTGCTGCTATTATCTTTTATAGAATGTTCTGCTTTGTTTCCAGAGCCGATAATAATTTTTTTTTTTAAGTCTCTTATAAATTCACTAAAATATAGATTTAAAGATAAATGCATTACCCAAAGATGGAGATTGTGCAGAAATTATAGAAATGAAATGAAAAAAAAAATTCAACGTGTGTTGACTTTCACCCAAATTTATTTTATATTTAAATTCTACGACATTTGTTTTCTTTGCTTGTTCGGTCAACATTTGTTTGCTTGGCTTGTTCGGTCAACATTTGTTTGCTTGGCTTGTTCAGGCAACAAATCTACGCTCAAATTTTAGACGGCAGATTTGGATGTGTTCGTTTTCTTGTTTTTGTTATTCTAGTGAATGGAAAACACACACACACACACACACACACACACAAACAAAAAAAAAGTTTTTATGAATCGATTATAATTATAGAACAACTGAGCACTGGCATCAGTTTCGTCAAAGGATTGGTTGACTTGGTTGACTTGGTTGACTTGGTTGTCTTGGTTCACTTGGTTGACTTGGTTGACTTGGTTGACTTGGTTGACTTATTTGACTTGTTTGACAAGGTTGACTTGTTTGATTTGGAAGACTTGTTTGATTTGGTTGACTTGTTTGATTTGGTTGACTTGGTTGTCTTGGTTGACTTGGTTGACTTGGTTGACTTGGTTGACTTGTTTGATTTGGTTGACTTATTTGACTTGTTTGATTTGGTTGACTTGGTTGACTTGTTTGATTTGGTTGACTTGGTTGTCTTGGTTGACTTGGTTGTCTTGGTTGACTTGGTTGTCTTGGTTGACTTATTTGACTTGTTTGATTTGGTTGACTTGGTTGTCTTGGTTGACTTGGTTGACTTGGTTGACTTGTTTGATTTGGATGACTTATTTGACTTGTTTGATTTGGTTGACTTGGTTGACTTGTTTGATTTGGTTGACTTGGTTGACTTGGTTGACTTGGTTGACTTGTTTGTCTTGGTTGACTTATTTGACTTGTTTGATTTGGTTGACTTGGTTGACTTGTTTGATTTGGTTGACTTGGTTGTCTTGGTTGACTTGGTTGACTTGGTTGTCTTGGTTGACTTGGTTGTCTTGGTTGACTTGGTTGACTTGGTTGACTTGGTTGACTTGGTTGTCTTGGTTGACTTGGTTGACTTGGTTGACTTGGTTGACTTGGTTGTCTTGGTTGACTTGGTTGACTTATTTGACTTGTTTGACAAGGTTGACTTGTTTGATTTGGTTGACTTGTTTGATTTGGTTGACTTTTTTGATTTGGTTGACTTGGTTGTCTTGGTTGACTTGGTTGACTTGGTTGTCTTGGTTGACTTGGTTGACTTGTTTGATTTGGTTGACTTATTTGACTTGTTTGATTTGGTTGACTTGGTTGACTTGTTTGATTTGGTTGACTTGGTTGTCTTGGTTGACTTGGTTGACTTGTTTGTCTTGGTTGACTTATTTGACTTGTTTGATTTGGTTGACTTGTTTGATTTGGTTGACTTGGTTGTCTTGGTTGACTTGGTCGTCTTGGTTGACTTGGTTGTCTTGGTTGACTTATTTGACTTGTTTGATTTGGTTGACTTGGTTGTCTTGGTTGACTTGGTTGACTTGGTTGTCTTGGTTGACTTATTTGACTTGTTTGACATGGGTTGACTTGTTTTATTTGGTTGACTTGGTTGTCTTGGTTGACTTGGTTGTCTTGGTTGACTTATTTGACTTGTTTGACAAGGTTGACTTGTTTGATTTGGTTGACTTGGTTGTCTTGGTTGACTTGGTTGACTTGGTTGTCTTCGTTGACTTGGTTGTCTTGGTTGACTTGGTTGACTTGGTTGTCTTGGTTGACTTGGTTGTCTTGGTTGACTTGGTTGTCTTGGTTGACTTATTTGACTTGTTTGATTTGGTTGACTTGGTTGTCTTGGTTGACTTGGTTGACTTGGTTGACTTGTTTGATTTGGTTATCTTGGTTGACTTGGTTGTCTTGGTGGACTTATTTGACTTGTTTGACAAGGTTGACTTGTTTGATTTGGTTGACTTGTTTGATTTGGTTGACTTGGTTGTCTTGGTTGACTTGGTTGACTTGGTTGTCTTGGTTGACTTATTTGACTTGTTTGACAAGGTTTACTTGTTTGATTTGGTTGACTTGGTTGTCTTGGTTGACTTGGTTGTCTTGGTTGACTTATTTGACTTGTTTGACAAGGTTGACTTGTTTGATTTGGTTGACTTGGTTGTCTTGGTTGACTTGGTTGACTTGGTTGTCTTGGTTGACTTATTTGACTTGTTTGACAAGGTTGACTTGTTTGATTTGGTTGACTTTGTTGAACGGTTTTGTCTTTTTAAATCCCTTATATTAACTTCACCGTCTCTCTCTCAGTCCTGGCCCGTCGGGCGGAAAAAACAAAAGTAAAAAAAATGACCAACTTCCCGTGATGCTATTGAGCTGAAATTTCGCACATAGACTCGTGTCACCTAACGATGCATTTTATGAAAAATTCAGATCGATCAAATGTACCGTAATTAAATTAATGCATTTTTAGTTTATCTCAATATAACTGTATGGTAGCCGTCTGTTGCTGTTAACATTCACGTGTTTGCTGGAGTTCAGTCAACACATCGGTGACAACACCCCCACCCGACCCGTTTTACAGCAAAGGGAGTTCAGTCACGTTCAGTCTGTAAATGTTTGTCGCGCGGTGCATATTATTTTGAATATAAGCAATGCTTTTATTTCTGTCTCACGTATAAGGGATTTATAGTAAAAAAAACTTTGATTTTACGGGTTGTTTTTCCCCCCTTTTATCGGACGCAGCTAAGTGCATGTAGTAGGTAGCTCATTAGCCGGGCGACGGGTCAGCTGTTGATGTCCATGCCGCCATTGTAACTGACCAGCGGACTGTGGCGCTTTTAACTTCCAAGATGTACTGGTCGTGTGTGTGTGTGGGGGGGGGGGGTGTTGAATCAATGAAAATCTCATTTGTCACAAACTGTGACTAGCTGACCGTAAAAACGTTAAGCGTAACAGCTCAGTCACTCAAACTAAATAATGCGTTAAACAAAGAACCATAGGAGGCACCCTGAGGAGAAATTTGGTAGGCGATGTCACAAAACTATATAAACAGTAATTTTTGTTCTTCTAGAGTGGCCACCCTATATAAATGTCATATTTAACTTACCTCCCCTACACTTATCTTCATGTCTGAAACATCGCCCCACGCCGCCCTGAAAATATAACTATCCTGTGGTGTTCTTGCGCTACGCCCCTGGTCTCAACTACATGGCCCGCAAACAGGGATAGCGTGAGCGTGTCCAAAATAACACTGGCACATTCTGTGACGCTTTTGTGACAACTTATTACAGCAGCCTTTGGACACGATTCACCATTGTGCTGCGCACCCGAAATTCCCAGACCAAAATCGTGTACAAACCGTGCGCACCAAACCATGCGTCTACGGTCGCCCCTCAACCCCCCCCCCCCCCCCCCCCCCCCACTCTCTCCTTCGCCCCAAATTCTTTTTTCCCTTCTTACCTGGCTTGCATAATGGAGCCACCTTTACGGTGCCTGATTCGTCACGGCTGAGCGGTGGTTACGCGAGAGTGACTTTGCATGTTGGCCTTCTGCTCACTGGGTACACACAAGCCCCTTGTCGAATTAGTCGGTTTATTCATCCCCCATCGAGCTTTGTCTCGTCTCACGTCGAGGGCTGCTGACAACAAACGAGTTGTGCGAGCGGGGGTGGAAGGGGGGGGGGCGAATGTAGAATTAAATGAGTTCTGGTCGTGGGGAAATGTTTGAATTAAGAGAGTTCCCTTTGTGTGTGCGCGCGTGTGTGTGTTAGTGTGTGTGTGTTAATGCTAACATGAGAATTAAAATGATGCAACTTTTTTGGTTAAATTTTTACTGCACCGAAACATAGCAGTTACCAGTTTGAAGTAGAAAAAAAAAATCTAGTGCAGACTGCAGAATGATAAAATTCTTCTTTATAACCATCGCAGTGGCGTAGCTAGGATTTTGTAAGGGTTTGGGGGCCCGGGGGCTTAACCTCTTTGGGGGGCCCCACATCCATGTCGGTAGCTTAATATTTAATGTTTAAAAAAAAAAAAACAATTACATACACTAATTCGGGCCCGCCCACTCAAATGGGGGCCTGGGGGGGGGGGGGGACTTTCAAATTTTGTCCTCCCCTTCCATGGCTACGCCACTGAGCTATCGTCCATAAAAATTAGTTTCTATAAGAGATTATCACATAAACACACACTCTCATTAATCAAAGTAATGGAACATGCTTTGCAATTACACTGCGGGGTTTTTAATTTCTTAATTTCTAATTTCCTATTAAGATTTAATATCCTTCAAATATTCCTACACTACGCGAGATGACACTCGAGACTTACAACGCGTCCTCTCAACCGCGAATATAATCCTACTTCACTGGTTACAGTTCTCGGGACCCGTGTAGCTTTAATCCTGCTACTAAGAACTTAATTGCCAAGGTAGCAGGTAGCCCAGCAACTTGGGATCAGAATTTTGGAGGCTTTTTTAAAAGAGAGAATTGGATGTTTCGGTAGCGGTACATTCACAGACATCACTTGTCATGTTCTAACATCCCTCACGAACACCACCTGTCACCTCTGTACATCCCTCACGAACATCACCTGTCATCTCTGTACATCCCTCACAAACATCAACTATCACCTCTGTACATCCCTCACGAACATCATCAGTCACAACACACCAATACACCAATACACCAACACAACAATACACCAACACACCAATACACCAACACACCAACACACCCATACACCAACACACCAATACACCTTACTCCTACACCATTACTTCCCATCTAAACCACATACCCTCCAAACATTTCCAGCAACCATTTTTTATTCCTATATCTAACTCACCAATTCTCCATTCCCTCATCTAACTCACCAATGCTCCATTCCCTCATCTAACTCACCAATTCTCCATTCCCTCAACTAACTCACCAATTCTCCATTCCCTCATC
>MUZC01000871.1:92048-118032 GCA_002072015.1 Radix auricularia
ATCCAGTGATGTAAGGGACCTGAGATTCCAAAGTATTTAAGTTTTTTAAGTAAACTAAGGTGGTGAACTTTGTCAAATGCTTTTGAGAAGTCTAGTAATATTGTATCTATTTGATCATTATTATCTAAGCCTTTTGATAGATCGTCTATTAGACCTATCAATTGTGTTTCACATGATCTGTTCTTCCTAAAGCCATGTTGGTGTGGGCATAGTGCATTATATTTGTCAAGGTGGTTAACTATTCTGCTATATATTATGTGTTCCAGTAATTTACAGGTGATACTAGTAAGTGATACAGGTCTGTAACTACCAGGGTCGGACTTATCACCTTTCTTAAAGAGTGGCGTTACATTGGCTAATTTCCAATCCTGGGGTACTTTACCCTGGTTTAGAGAGGCTTGAAAAAGAGCTACAAGGATTGGGGACAGTTCATTGCTTAATTCTTTTAATAACCTGGCAGGTAATTCATCTGGGCCAGTAGCTTTGTTTATTTTAACGTTTTTTAGGAGTGAATGTATACCTATCTCATCTACAGCTATGTTACCTATTTCTTCCATTTTATTTAAATTTATTGAAATTTCCTTGTCGCCTTGTTGGTCAGGTGGCCAAGTTTGTTTGTCAGGTGGCCCAGTTTGTTGGTCAGGTGGCCAAGTTTGTTGGTCAGGAGGCCAAGTTTGTTGGTCAGTTGGCCAAGTTGGTTGGACTGGTGGCCAAGTTTGTTGGTCTGGTGGCCAAATTTGTTGGACTGGTGGCCAAATTTGTTGGACTGGTGGCCAAGTTTGTTGGTCTGTTGGCCAAGTTTGTTGATCTGGTGGCCAAGTTTGTTGGTCTGGTGGCCAAGTTTGTTGGTCTGGTGGCCACAATTGTTGGTCAGGTGGCCAAGTTTGTTGGTCTGGTGGCCAAGTTTGTTGGTCTGGTGGCCAAGTTTGGTGGTAAGATTGCCAAGTTTGTTGGTCTGGTGGCCAAGTTTGTTGGTCTGGTGGCCAAGTTTGTTGGTCTGATGGCCAAGTTTGTTGGTCTGGTGGCCAAGTTTGGTGCTAAGATTGCCAAGTTTGTTGGTCAGTTGGCCAAGTTGGTTGGACTAGTGGCCAAGTTTGTTGGTCTGGTGGCCAAGTTTGTTGGTCTGGTGGCCAAGTTTGTTGGTCTGGTGGCCACATATGTTGGTCAGGTGGCCAAGTTTGTTGGTCTGGTGGCCAAGTCTGTTGGTCTGGTGGTCAAGTTTGGTAGTAAGATTGCCAAGTTTGTTGGACTGGTGGCCAAGTTTGTTGGTCTTGTGGCCAAATTTGTTGGACTGGTGGCCAAGTTTGGTAGTCTGGTGGCCAATTTTGTAGGTCAAGTGGCCGAGGTTGCTGGTAAGATTGCCAAGTTTGTTGGTCAGTTGGCCAAGTTGGTTGGACAGGTGGCCATGTTTGTGGGTTTGGTGGCCAAATTTGTTGGACTGGTGGCCAAGTTTGTTGGTCTGGTGGCCAAGTTTGGTGGTTAGATTGCCACGTTTGTTGGTCAGTTGGCCAAGTTGGTTGGATTGGTGGCCAAGTTTGTTGGTCTGGTGGCCAAGTTTGTTGGTCTGGTGGCCAAGTTTGGTGCTAAGATTGACAAGTTTGTTGGTCAGTTGGCCAAGTTGGTTGGACTAGTGGCCAAGTTTGTTGGTCTGGTGGCCAAGTTTGTTGGTCTGGTGGCCAAGTCTGTTGGTCTGGTGGCCAAGTTTGGTAGTAAGATTGCCAAGTTTGTTGGTCAGTTGGCCAAGTTGATTGGACTGGTGGCCAAGTTTGTTGGTTTGGTGGCCAAGTCTGATGGTCTGGTGGCCAAGTTTGTTGGTCTGGTGGCAGAGTTGGTTGGACAGGTGGCCATGTTTGTGGGTTTGGTGGCCAAATTTGTTGGACTGGTGGCCAAGTTTGTTGGTCTTGTGACCAAATTTGTTGGACTGGTGGCCAAGTTTGGTAGTCTGGTGGCCAATTTTGTAGGTCAAGTGGCCGAGGTTGCTGGTAAGATTGCCAAGTTTGTTGGTCAGGTGGCCAAGTTTGTTTGTCTGGTGGCTAAGTTTGTTGGTCTGGTGGCCAAGTTTGTTGGTCTGGTGGCCAAGTTTGTTGGTCTGGTGGCCAAATTTGTTGGTCAGGTGGCCAAGTTTGTTGGTCTGGTAGTCAAGTTTGTTGGTCTGGTGGTCAGGTTTGTTGGTCTGGTGGCCAAGTTTGTTGGTCTGGTGGCCAAGTTAGTTGGTCTGGTGGCCAATTTTATAATTGAGAGAACTCGCTCTATTAAACAGCTATATTCAATGAATAGATTCGTCCCATCCGACCTCTCACAACATGAAAACAAATACAGCCTCGTTTAGATGGGAGAGAACCGTCCGTAATACAGCAACTCAACGCTCTATACTCTATAACCCAGCCGTCTGGAGAGCTTCCGTTAATTGCTACACCATTTCAAGACCCTTACGTCAGCACGATTCGATTACGCCGCGCAGCCAGTTCATTGGTGGTGCGCATTGGTGCGGTGGCGCGCGCACTGGGCTGGAACAGGCATCACCGAAGTTGAAACCTGGCGTGATTTTCGCGTTTAGGTTTCGGCGAGCGGCGCGAGTGTCCAGGGGCAGAAGCTAAAGTGGTTTTGATTTTGTTGAGTTTTCTATAACACGACCCCCCCCCCCACCCCTCATCCCATTCAGACGATCAGTTCATCTTCACACCGGGAAAATGGCCGGCTATTAGTGGTTAAATGGGTCTTTAAGTAGGAGCGGCAGACCGGAGTTAATGATACGTTGATGCCGTAGTGACGGCTTATAATCACTCGCATTGATAGTACACCACAGATAAACAAGGGTCAGTCTCGCACCGACGGGCGCTATACCGAGTTAATCCTTGCGTAATGGTAACAGGAAACTGAACGTAACGTCGTAACTCGAGGGAGAAACAGTGAAAGACAATGTGACAGAGTTGGTGAAAGACAATGTGACAGAGTTGGTGAAAGACAATGTGACAGAGTTAGTGAAAGACAATGTGACAGAGTTGGTGAAAGACAATGTGACAGAGCTAGTGAAAGACAATGTGACAGAGTTAGTGAAAGACAATGTGACAGAGCTAGTGAAAGACAATGTGACAGAGTTGGTGAAAGACAATGTGACAGAGTTAGTATGGAACTTACCATGCAGAGAGTAATTAGGGCTTAATGAGGAATTTAGGACAGTCACAACGACCTACGGGCAGCTGTGGATGTCAACAACAGACGGGTAACATACATTTATAAAGAGATAAACTAAAAGTGCATTAATTTTATGACGGTACATTCGATCGACCTGAAACTTTCAGCTCGATAGCATCACGGAAAATGGGTTGTTGTTTTTTTAACCTTTGTTTTTCCGCCGTACCGACGAAGAGACGGCGGGGAAGTTAATATAAGGTATTTAAAACAATTTTAGTTTTTGGTTACTTCTTATTGTATTTTTCAGGTTTTTTTTAAAAGAAAATTATTATTTAGAAAAAAAATAGTTAAATTTATATGTTTCATCTTCCTACGTTTAAAAAAAAATATTTAAAAATAAACGATTTCTGTTTTTTTTTATTAAAAAAAAAAATAAAAATACAAAAGTAGCATTCGAGCACGTGGTGTTTTCCACTGGTCACATGCAGCGATAGTGTCACGTGTGAATCAAACAAACGAGCACGCTAAAAATTTCCCCGCAAAGCCTAATGGATTTCAAGATAACACAAGGCCTTGAACTTTACGACACCAAGAAAAACTGGCTATCACTGATTTTTTTTTTTTTTTTTTTTTTTTTTTTTTGCACGCCAGCCACGCATTACATTTATTTTTCATAGACAATTTTATTTATTTATTTATTTTTTGTAGCATTTTTTTTTTCATTTTTTAAGTTTATCGCGGCCATTTCAGCAGATTATTTCTTTGTTTGTTTAAGGCGGGGGTATAAAAAAAACGACCGGCGGATACGCTAGGATAAAACTTTGTTGGCAGTAAATTTATTAAACAATTGATTCTCGGACAAGCGAGCCAGTGAGACTAGTCACCATTCGTTGGTAACTGTATCACCAGGTTAGTGCACCCATAACAACATCTTTATATACCGCCAGGTCAGTGCACCCATAACAACATCTTTATATACCGCCAGGTCAGTGCACCCATAACATCTTTATATACCGCCAGGTCAGTGCACCCATAACAACATCTTTATATACCGCCAGGTCAGTGCACCCATAGGACCATCTTTATATACCGCCAGGTCAGTGCACCCATAGGACCATCTTTATATACCGCCAGGTCAGTGCACCCATAACAACATCTTTATATCTATATGTCGGCCGCTCTGGTCGTTAGCCGTGCATGATGTGAACTAACTCCCTGGTTCTGACCAACATCTTTATATCTATATGTCGGCCGCTCTGGTCGTTAGCCGTGCATGATGTGAACTAACTCCCTGGTTCTGACCAACATGGACACGGCGCTGTGGTTGCAGGCCCCGACCACCGGCGCTGGTCAAGATAAAACACGACACTCCGTGTGTCCAGGCGACTCCATGTCTGTCGGTGGTCAGCTTGGGGTCTACGACCGTCGGGCGCGTGTTGTGAGGTTGAACGAAAAAATTAGGGAGCCTAGTCGGAACTTGGTCAGTGACCTTAGTCCGAACTTGGTCATTGACCTTAGTCAGAACTTGGTCAGTGACCTTACTCAGAACATGGTCATTGACCTTAGTCCAATCTTGGTCAGGGACCGTAGTCAGAACGTGGTCAGTGACCTTAGTTAGAACATGGTCAGTGACCTTAGTCAGAACATTGTCAGTGACCTTAATCAGAACATTGTCAGTGACCTTAGTCAGAACATGGTCAGTGGCCTTAATCAGAACTTGGTCAGTGACCTTAGTCAGAACATGGTCAGTGACCTTAGTCAGAACATGGTATGTGACCTTAGTCAGAACATGGTATGTGACCTTAGTCAGAACATGGTCAGTGACCTTAGTCAGAACATGGTATGTGACCTTAGTCAGAACATGGTATGTGAACTTAGTCAGAACATGGTCAGTGACCGTAGTCAGAACATGGTCAGTGACCTTAGTCAGTGAAGCCAGACTTTGTTAAAAATGAAGATTATTGGGGGTGATGGAAGCGGCGATGATATATCATAATTATCATCATCTGTCATGATTATATCATAGTTATATCATTTGTATAACTATCAACATCTGTCATGATTTATTTTGCAAATGGACCAACAAACCTTAGAGAAACTATCGCTGTGCGGAGAATTATTTGTTCTTTCTGCGATCATGTTTTTCATACTACAAAATATGCTTTTAAAACAATATCATTTTTTAAATTCTGGGGTCCTATCAGGAAAATGTTTCGGGAACCACTGTGAGTTACTTATCAGATAATGTGGCCAGTAGGTACAAGTATACCATTAACGTAGGTAGCCGACTCGTAAGTGATTGCTTCCTTCAATTCGCCCTCGATCGTGCCTCGTGCCGTGGTTACATCCAGCCCTGTCTCCAGCAATCAGGCCCGCCATTGTTTGACACGTGAGAAGTTTCTAGCCCACGGAGATAATCGAGATGTTTATCGTTTCGGCCAACTTCACCCGGTAATGGAGAGCCCTTGTCCAGCGAGATGGTCAGTCGATGAGGTGAGGGGTGTGGGTTGGTCGGAAAAAGGGGGGGGGGAGCAACTAGCGCCAGGTCCCGTCTCGAGGGCCCCGGCAGTCGTTTGACACCATTTATGTAGTAGGTGGTGGAGTGGGACAAATTGGCCGCTGGAGATGGCGAGACACCGAGTCTATCCAACGCTCCGAGGACTTGACGAGTTCATTTTTATCACATTAACTCTACTTACTTGATGATGAATTGTGTATGCTTTTCTTTATTTTCAACGGTGATGTACCCTCGTCTCGCGAGACGAGAGGATGCCGATATTTACGAAGGGACATTTGTTTCTACGACTACATGGCGGCGCTTTTTTTTAGCAAGTGACTAGATAAAAGAGTAATACAGTCTTCAACGAAGTAACATGCTACAAAATATAGTGTACAATAAGTAACATAACACTACAAATAAGAGTTTTAGACTAAGTCACATAACATACTACCGAATATAGTCTTCGCCCAACTATAGAGAATAAACGAAACATAAAAATAAATGTAAATAGTTATCCATCTAGTCACTTTGGACAGTTCAAGTACATACACATAAGATACCCCATAGAATATCACCATAACCGATATGGCGTATAGAGATGGGGTGTAGAGATGAAGTTTAGAGATGGTATGTAGAGATGGCATGTAGAGATGGTATGTAGAGATGGCATGCCCCGATGGTATGTAGAGATGCCATGTACCGATGGTATGTAGAGATGCCATGTCCAAACGGTATGTATAGATGGTGTGACAGAAACTACCCTTCCCATAAATAAAAAAAAACGTGCGTACACACGAGTGGATTCTAAGTTTTCTTCAAGAGACGAGGAAGTAACGAGGGAGACAGCGGGATCAACACTCGATGCTTTCAGACTAAATCCTCGCCCTGTAAACTTCTTTAGAACTACTTCCGTTTCTCGTGGCCAGAGACACCCAAGGCGATACCACTTTGATAGTGTTGTTACTTAGGTGATTGTGGCAATGATACTTTGATGGTGTTGTTACATTAGCGAATGTGGCAATGATAATTTAAGGAATTTAAGGGTTGTGTTCAATTAGTGAATGTGGAAATGATAATTTGAGGGTTATGTTACATAGGTGAAAGTGCCAGTGAGACTTTGATGGTGTTATTACATAGGTGAATGCTTGAAACGGAATGACCATAAACGAGATGGAAAAAACAAAGACCTCTTGTTGGGTATATAGGGCTTGTCATTTTTAGGGCGAAATCTGTAAATACAAAATATTTATAACTCGGTAACTTCCGGTGGTGCAGAGGGGTCAACTTGTAAATATTATTTAATTACTATTACAGCGTAGGGGTCTCGTTGAGTTTAATTTGATATACTTTTTAATGAACATATCATGTTATTTTCAATGATAGCTTATACTCTGAGAAATGGAACGTTCTCGCGCGTATGAATTATGAAAAAGATCTAGATGTATCTTAGAATCATTCGCTCGTTCGTCCAAACTCCTGAGATTTATACATCAGGGCCACGGTGGTCGAATGGCAGCACGCTCAACTAGCGTACCGATGGTCACGGGTTAGAATTCATGCGAAGGCAAATATTTGTTCCCGAAGCCTAGGGCGTCCCTGAGTTCACCCAGCTCCCGAATGGGTACCTAATATTTGTTAGGCTGCATCACTTGCCAACAGATCATCCTTTATGCTCTTTGGACGCAATTATTTTCGGCATAGAATGAGCGTCTGTATATCTAAGAAAAAAAATATGACTAATGCTGTAATTATAATTAAACTCATAATGTTAGTGTTAGTATATTACTAGTAAATACTGTCACATGATAATAATTTACATATTAGTAATTAAAGAGATCACGTGACGAGAGAACGCTAGGTGGCGCTAGTGGAGTGGCAGTTGAGTGGATTTGATAGAATGTGTGCAGGAGAATGGCAGCAGGCCAGACTGATTTCACTAATGTATAAAGTGTATACATTTCTAGTGTTGGATTAAAGTTATTAAGTTACCAAAGACTTATGTGTTATTAATGCAAGTTGCTATTTGTCAGTACACGCCTACAAAAGTGGAAAAGGCCTAATTAGAAACATCACAAAAAGATAAAACAGTTACAAATACTTAGGCATGTATTCTTATAAGGACCAAGGGGGAAAAATTAAATTAAATGAAAGTTAAGCCTAGACTATTTATTTATAATAACACCAGGATTCACGTTATTAAAATGTACAGTCTTATTACCAGTAGATGTATGTCCTCCACATTTTAATACTTTACTAAGCTGCAGAACTATGTGCAAAGAATTTTTTTTTTTTTTTTTGTTGTTGTTGTTTTTTTGTTTTTTGTTCCCCACAAAATTTTACCTATTTGTCCTAGAAGATTATTAATGAAATCCTTTTGCTAGGATATTTGAGTACAGTTTGACCTCACGTAGTAACATTAGCTATGACCAAATGGGTTATAACGTTTTCCGGTTTTAGAAACGACAAGCCTTATTGACCCCGATTGTCTGACCCACAAGACGTGACCGTGCTGCCGTTGTATCCATCACTTGTCCACTCTCACCCCAACGCGCATGAATAACATGAAGGCCATTCGTGTAGGTGGAGATGCCAAGCACACGAGCTTGACCAAGCACGCAAGTTTGACCAAGTACACGAGCTTGACCAAGTACACAGCTTGACCAAGTACACGAGCTTGACCAAGTACACGAGCTTGACCAAGTACACGAGCTTGACCAAGTGCACTAGCTTGACCAAGTGCACTAGCTTGACCAAGTACACAAGCTTGACCAAGTACACGAGCTTGACCAAGTACACGAGCTTGACCAAGTACACAAGCTTGACCAAGTACACGAGCTTGACCAAGAACACGAGCTTGACCAAGTACACGAGCTTGACCAAGTACACGAGCTTGACCAAGTACACGAGCTTGACCAAGTACACGAGCTTGACCACACGAGCTTGACCAAGTACACGAGCTTGACCAAGTACACGAGCTTGACCAAGTACACGAGCTTGACCAAGTACGCGAGCTGGTGACTCCAAGTTTACAAAACGAAACCGAAAGAAACAAATTCGTTGGATATTGCGTTTTCAGCAAGAATTGCATTTACCCCCCCCCCTTCCAATGTTCAAGATGGTTAATCTTCTTTAAAGTCCCATCCAACTTCATTGGTCTGGACATCTGGACTAACTGACCCTTCACGAGTCTGCAACACTGCCGCAACCTGATATACTCTTTGAGCAAAACAATTTACAACTCGCCACCGCCTCGAAGAACGACCCGTCCAGTGACGCCTTGACCTAACCTATAAATGTTTAACCCCTGACTCGCCATCATCACACGCGCTCCATTCCACTTCCGGAATAATGGATGCCCGTTGGGTCTCCGGAGAGACATAAATAATTTCGAGGCCTGGTCTCACAAATACTTCTACAACTACATAACGACCCGTTAAGGAAGCGGGTGGGGTGGGGGTGGGGTGGCTTTGGAGACGTAGGGACCATTCTTTTTTGTTAACTTTTTCTTAACTATGATATTCCTCATGTCAGACCATTGGAATGATCAGAATTTTTATTTTACTTGAGCCACAAAAGAGACCAGAAGATGGCGCTTGCTTCAAAATGATACTCCTATACTTTTAAATCAACGCGGCATATGCTTCCTGTCAGACGACTGCATGTTCAGAACTAGGTTAAAGGGCCTCCATTTCAAAACTAGGTCAAATGGCTGCATGTTCAGAACTAGGTTAAAGGGCCTCCATTTCAAAACTTGGTCAAATGGCTGCATGTTCAGAACTAGGTTAAAGGGCCTCCATTTCAAAACTAGGTCAAATGGCTGCATGTTCAGAACTAGGTTAAAGGGCCTCCATTTCAAAACTAGGTCAAATGGCTTCCTTATCAAAACCATTCTTCCTTATTGTTGCGAAAATCCTGCATCTGTTCCAGCAGGCAATTTTTGTTGTTGTTGTTGTTGTTATATTGTCTGTTTTGGGAGAAAAGTATAAAGATTTAAGGCAGTTGATGGAAACGACAACGAATCTCTTCCACCGTCTTATGTTTCAAATAAAACTAAAAATATTTTGTTGAACTTTTCACTGGTTCTATTATGCAGTCATTACGGCTGGTTTGAGCGACAATATGCAATACATTATAACTATTCGTACTTGTCTAACACTGTTAGTATGTAACGGGTTTAAGTTTGCTTTTCCGACTCTGACCTTTTGAGTTGTTTGGTTTGCATGGTGACTTTTTTTTTTCATTGGTTTGCGTTGAAACTTTAGTTGTGAGGATGTTTGGTTAGGTTTCTTTTTTTTAAAAGAAAAGTTTTGTTTTTTTTAAATGGCTTTATTCGTGATAGCTTGGGTNGGGGGGGGGGGGGGGGGACAATGTAAGTGCCGTCAACATTTATATCACTTTTCTAAACGTCGATTGCCAAAAAAAAGAAAACATCGTCAAGATTATGCGTCCTTGTATCAACCATGCGTGACGTCTATTTATCAGCTTTATAAAACATGTTGCTATACATAAGCTTCAATGTGTATCCATTTGTCAACATCAAGAAACGTCAAATTATTTTCAGAGTCGAGGATCTGACAGATTCTGAGGGTGACCGTTACCTTTAGGAATCCCTCCTAGCCCCCCACCCTAAAATCTCCAAAACCTTACCGTACATCTGGCACCCCTGACTGTAGCCCCCCCCTGGTACTCTCGACCCCCATCTGTCTTTACTCGCCCGTCCCGCTCTTGTCACTCAAACCATTAGTAGAACTACCCGAGCTCGTGTGACTTCCTTCCATCTGATCCCGACTGACCCGGGGTGTAAGCCAACACACATCAATAATGAATGGCCCTCCGACTCCACCGGACTGGCCGGGGCCCGCCACCCGATCACGCACGCATGAGAGAGCGCGGCGCCACATTAGGGGCGCTCCACGATGCCAACTCCCTGCGGCTTTACGCCCCCCGATATTGGCACTTTGGACGTTTGGCTTACAAACTGTTACGTCCAGGTTATCGCCCTTTTATGGGGAGTTGTCAATAAAGGGACGGAACTCTCGGTGCGCGGGAGTTACACTACCTGCCATTAAACGAAGAGCGATTCGCGGTCATCTTTATGGCCAGTCTCGTTTTGAAATGGACGCCCGAGCGCGCGTGGGGATATTTATAGCGTTGTGTTTGATGTAGTCGGCTAATTAATGCCCTAATTAAATAGGAGAATCTACCAATATATTTTAATATTCTGCATTTTGACAGACCCCGAAGTTTTATTGTCTACAGTAAGATAACCGTTGCGGGATACCCACTGTGAGGAAATACAGTTGGCGATACCCACTATCCGATTGAGACACTCTGTTGGCGATACCCGTTCGACGATTACTTCTTCACCGTGACTATATCGATACAACTTTTAAGCAATCGAAAATAAAAATGCCATGTTATAAGTTAAAATAAGACAAAACAAAGTTCGTAGTGACACACTCATTATTCATTGACTGTTATCCTGGTAATATCATTTAATGTTATGTTACAATTCTTAAACATCAACTTACAAAATACTTTTAACGTATGCTATTGTTCACCTCCACGTTTCACTGGAGTTGGGTCCAGCCATTAACGACCACACATCCCTTTCCCCGTGTTTTTTTACAGCAAGGGGAGTTTAAAGTCACGTTCAGTCAGTAAATGTTTGTGGCGCGGTGCGTATTTTATTAAACATAATCAAATCTTTTAGTTCTGTCACATCAATCTCTACACCCATCAGGTCAGTGGCGTAGCTTGGGATTTGGGGGCCCGGAGGGCTTGGCCTCTTTAGTGGGGCCCTGCATACATGGCGGTGGGGTAATATTAAGCGTAACAAATTTTCGACACTCCTTTGGGGGCCCCGTCAAGTGGGGGCCCGGGGCGGGGGGTTTCAAATTTTGACCCCCCTCCCATCGCGACGCCACTGCGTTTAGTCCAACGTGGACGCTAGATGGAGAGACACTGGTCTTCCAGAACTTTCATTTATTTTCAACCCACCAAACCCCCTCCGCCCACATTTTCAAGTTATCGTCTGCGCGAAATCTGCTGCAAGGATCGCAATTTATTTTCACGGTTACGGTCCCTGATAATTCTGTCCTGGGTTTTAACAAAAATAATATAAACATCAAATTGTCAAAGAACGTTAAGATAGCTTTCGTTTATTCATTTGAAATATTTCTCATAACTGTGCATACGTCTTAGCTGATATAAAAATAATTTTTAAAAACGTTTGCCTTTCGGATTTTTTTTTTTGTTGTTGCCCCCAACCCCCTCATACCCGACCCAATATACTATAGAAAGTTATCTGAATATCATAGTCATAATAGCCATGGTCAACTAAATGTGTTTGTAGCTTTGGTTTAGATATCTTAGATATCTTAGATATACAGACGCTCCTTCTATGCAGAAGATAATTGCGTCCACAGACCATGAGAGATGATCTGTTGGCAAGTGATGCAGCGGTCACAGGCCACGGCTATAGGGGTTCCACGCATTACCCCAGCCGCCTAACTATTGTCTAGTTAGGTGCCCATTCGGAGCTGGGTGACTCGGGGACTCCTCAGGCCGCAAGAACAAATCCTCACCTTAGTGTGGATTCGAACCCGTGACCATCGGTATGACAGCGCTACCTCTCGACCACCACGTCCCACGTGGTTTGTATAGAGCAGGGAAGTTAGTCAAATTTGTGTTTGGTAATATTGATTTTATGTGGTGAGGTGTTGATCGACTTCAAGCTATGAGTCTGAACTCTCTTTCCAGGGCCAGGGTTACAAATATTAAGTTTTGCCTGTTTTCCTGAACATCCCCCCCCCCACAACCCAGCCAACCGCTATTTTTGAAACTGCTTTTACCCACAACGGAAGTTACGTAACGTAGCTGATCTGTGTCACATTGACCTTTAAAACTGATGACCTGTGTCCACACGCTGTTACAAGAAACTGACTTGTGTCCACCCGGCTTGACGCATTTGTTCTGGACCATCTGCCTTAAAGATAATTGACATGTGTCAAGCCGTTGTCCTGCACTTACCTGAAGGTCCCCGATCTTTTGCCTGCCCCCCCCCCCCCCCCACAGTTTTCCCAAACCTGTTATCCGACTAAAACTGTACCCCCGCCCTCCCCTCTCCCCAGACAAAACTCTACAAGTCAGCTCTTATGTAAAAGTATAAGTCTTCTATCATATTACATAGACGCTCGTCACAGCCCGGGGTCAGAACCAATTAGGACTGATGTCTGAGGACCTGGTCTATAGTTAGGGGAGGCTTGGACTTAGTGGACAATCATTCGGAATTGTGGTGATGTGTAGCCATTGCTTTTTTTTTTTCTTTTTTCTTTTTTTTCCGAGGGGGGAGGTGGATGCGGGGAGGCTGTTGTGGTTACATACCCTGTGTCTATACACTGAGACCTCGATGGAAAGTTTGGGGTAGGGAGGCTCCTGTAGTGAGACTCTCTGTGTCTATACACGGAGACCACTGTGAAAAGTTTGGGGTAGGGAGGCTCCTGTAGTGAGACTCTCTGTGTCTATACACGAAGACCACGGTTGGAAGTTTGGGGTAGGGAGGCTCCTGTAGTGAGACTCTCTGTGTCTATACACGGAGTTCACTGTGTGAAGTTTGGGGTAGGGAGGCTCCTGTAGTGAGACTCTCTGTGTCTATACACGGAGACCACTGTGGAAAGTTCCCCAAAGATGGTATCACCAGCCGTGTCATAATCTTCATGTCATCAGCAATTTGTGCAGCCTTTCAACCGTGAAGTAGAAATACGGCCCTGGGCTGAAAGATGTTTGTTCGTTTTTGGGGGGCTTGGGCCGGGGGAGGGGGGACATATGGAATGGGGCGCCCGAGCGTTTCCTCTTCAAGGCGGCAAGTAACTTACGTCACGTGGACTAACTGAAGGATTTTTTTACACTATCAAATTAAACATGAAAACACCCAAAGAATATTGGGAACTACACCTTTTGTATTGGTTAGACTGAAAAATGTTAGTTAGCGAGGGTGTTTTTTTTTTTTTTTTTTTTTTTTTTTTACATCTTTTAAAATTATCATGCGCCCTACGCAAAAATAATACTATTAGGTATATTAATATCACATGATTTGGGTATATTTCAATTTCATTCATTTGAAATATCTTCAAAGTCAAACAAAAAAATATATGTTTTCTTAATGCAAGACTTCACATAACTTTGCCACGGATTAGGACGCAATAATCTTCTGTGAGTGTATACAAGGAGTGTCTGTCATTTATCAGATAAGAATAAGAAAAGGTATGCGATATATGTTCATGATAATGTAAGGTATGCGATGAAACCATTCTAAACCATCCTAGAGAGGTTAAACAGTGAGCTTCATCACACGGATACTAGAGGATTGTTTGAGAAATAACCATCAAGTACCTGGTAACCTCCCTTCCCTCCCTCTCTCCCCACCCCACACGGCGTTAGGTGAACACAAATATGACGTCGGGGTAACCAGTTCTGACGGGTCACCGTCCCGTGATTGACAGGGCCCGTGACCGACACGGACAAGTCCGAATGGCCATGGGCGGCGATTCCGACAATCGCTTTCGTTATGTCCCCCCCCCTTCCTTCTCCCCACTCCTCCCACATCCGTCACGGGTCACCAGATTCACATGTCCAGTACCTCGTTTTGCCCCCCCCCCCCCCGACGTGGTTTGACTTTGATGTCGACGTGAACACAACCCGGGGTCATCGGGTCCGTTCATGGAGGGTAAAAACACAACACTCCCCTGCTACAGGGGACATCAAGAGAGAACAGCTTCTTACTTATGGATAACAATGTTATAATAAAGACGGAACCTACGACTTCTTTACTACATACATACGATCTGTGTGTCCTTTGCTGGTGACATTTTTATACGTTTTTTAATTAATTTTTTTTAAAATCCCCAACTGTAAATCTTTGATTCGTGACTTCAATAAGATTATTCCCCATGTTGTTTGTAGATAAGTCAAGGTCGTTAAGTAGGCGCATCTGGGGTCGCTTAGTTCATCTGTCAAGGTCATTTTGGTTTGTCACTCTACTCCAGGTAGTAAATTTTTATAACGACGTTAAAAGGTCTGACCATTCAAGGTGGTTGAGTAGCCGTGAGCCCGACAGACTATGTATAAGTTAATTGTTATATCTTTGTTGGAAAAGACGTAAACAAGGTAAGGGTTAGCCTGACAGGACGTAACAAAACAGCGAACGTTTCGGCAAAGAGCCTTTTTCAACGGACATACAATAGACAAATAAAACGCATATATACACTTGAAATCACCAACGATTATTCATACATTTAAAAAAAAAATAACAACACATTATTTTTATAGAATGAATTAGGATATATTTTTTTCGATAACAATCAGACTTCAGTAAAATTACATTTTGACATTTTATTTTCAGCGACGAACATTCCAGAAATCTTTAGATTTCAGAGAGTTTTTATTTATTTATTATTATTTGTTATTTTTTAAAGATTGGTTGGTGATGACAGGAGAGTGATAAAAAAGATAACACTTTTTTTTTTTTTAAAATTTACCAAGGTGTAATTTTTTATTTAATTTTCATGTTTCAAATATTTATTACATTTTATTAACAGGGTAACCATTATTTGATATAAGTTTTAGATTATATTTTTGCCCCTCGGGAAATCCTCCATTTACACCCTTCCATCCCACGAGACAGACACAAGTGATGCTCGTGTTCGCCCCAATGATATTATTTATTTGAAATCTCCGACAGACAGTCGTCTTGAGATAGGATTTACTGAAAGATTGCGAGAAATCCGCCGAGGAATTTCATGCAGGTTAACATTTCGTTGGGCTGACAACTTTTTTTTTTAAAGTTCTGTCTCCCGACTGACAGCGGCACTCGTGAATATCTTGCCATACCATCAGGAGTTTGAATTGAAATTGAATGAGCAAGTTAAAAATGTTGTATTTGTGAACATTTTTTTACCTTGAACCTTGAACTCAAAATGTGACAAAGATACGTGTTAGAATTCATTTTTCTTTTGTTTGTGGTGTGTTTGTACGTTTATTAGACAAGTGAATATTTGAGTGTTTCTGTGGATTCTATTTCTCGATAGGGTTCCTTTCCCTAATTGGATCCCCGTTCACCGTTTGCATCCCGTTCCCGGTGGATTCCGATGGGATCCCTTTTCCGGTTAAAACATCGGTTCCTCGTTAGGTTCCCGTTTCCCGTCGCTATAACATTCTCTTTTGCGACAATCGAAATATATAAATTATAAAAATGTCTATAATGTGACGGCTGAGGGGCGTGGGATCGAGCCCACGAAACGCCACGATAAGAATGATTGAAGACTATCGCTAAAACGTCATCCGCTGACCTGGAGAGGAGATGGGCGCCGCCAAGGTCTACCAAGCCCCGAGAAAGTTCTAATTGAAACATTAGAACCCCCTACGACCACAAGGTTATGGGGCACACACACATAATCTGGTTTTCGTTTCAACTATTTTATAGTCAACTGAATAACATTCTAGCTACCATTTATTCCCATATTCTTATAAGTAACATTCTCGTTTTAAAGTACATAAATAGACGACATCAGATGTCCATACTGTATTACCTTTTCCTCAATACTTTGACAATGTCAATAGACGACATCAGATGTCCATACTGTATTACCTTTTCCTCAATACTTTGACAATGTCAATAGACGACATCAGATGTCTATACAGTATTACATCTCCCTCAATACTTTGACAATGTCAATAGACGACATCAGATGTCCATATAGTATTACCTCTTCCTCAATACTTTGACAATGTCAATAGACGACATCAGATGTCCATATAGTATTACCTCTTCCTCAATACTTTGACAATATAAACATTCACGTCTCATTAACAAATATCAATTCAAAAACATGCATCAACAGCAGAGCTCGTGATAATATAGGGATCCCATGGCTCATTACTTTTTGCCCCGACCCCCACCCCCTTTTTCGTTCATTATGCAAATGGCTCTGGGGTCCGTGGAGGTCATTAACCCCCCCCCCCCATTGTGCCCACGGGCGTTAAGTAAGCTAATGTAACAGAATTATGGAGTCATCATGCAGTAGGGTTATCGTTTCCTGGTGGCTCGTTCATTCCATCGAGAATTGCATGCTCGTTTGCAGAATACAGGGAATAAAGATTTATAAAGATGACATCGAGGGCTTGCGAGGGCAGGGGAGCGACAAAGGTCAAAAGTTATCGGAAAAGACAAAAAAAAAAGAAGAAGAAAGAAACAACAACAAGCAAACAACAGCAACAACAAGCAAACAACAAATTATCAGCCTTATATTTGAAGGATACTAGATGATACCACGGTGCGCAATTTGTTGCAGTCAGAAAATCAACCAGCATCCACTCTGAATCCTATCCGAAAGGCATAAATTTTTTTTTAAATATACAGTCTGCTGCTCTGCACTGGTGGTTGACCATTTCACATAGGCACCCTTCAGATGAGAGGAGCAATAAAGGCTGTATGGATGAATTTAGCACAAATAGTAGTCGGTCAGGAACAAGAGTCAAGGTTGTACAGAATCGCGCCAATCTTACAGAAAACCATGGTGGATATTCTTTTTCCTGAACGTTTTCTTTTAAAATTAAAATCAACAAAAATCAAGAACACAACGATGAACATATTATCACGTGATAATTTGTGTGAGTGCAATGACGATTTGCATGTTTTTGTTTTTTTGTTTTGTTTTTGTTTTTTGTCGCAGCGTCTCCTATTTTTTTGTCACGTTTGATCGACGGCGCAATGTAAACAAAAAACAAAAAAATGTGACAAGACCTGATCATCTCTCAGAATTCAGTTTACCAGCCCCCCCTTCCCCAGTGTAGTGACAGAGCAGTAAGTGACAGAGAAGTATACTCCAGAGTAGTAGGTCACAGAGAAGTTTACTCCAGAGTAGTAGGTCACAGAGAAGTTTACTCCAGAGTAGTAGGTAGGTCACAGAGAAGTTTACTCCAGAGTAGTAGGTCACAGAGAAGTTTACTCCAGAGTAGTAGGTCACAGAGAAGTTTACTCCAGAGTAGTAGGTCACAGAGAAGTATACTCCAGAGTAGTAGGTCACAGAGAAGTTTACTCCAGAGTAGTTGGTCACAGAGAAGTTTACTCCAGAGCAGTAGGTCACAGAGAAGTTTACTCCAGAGTAGTAGGTCACAGAGAAGTATACTCCAGAGTAGTAGGTCACAGAGAAGTTTACTCCAGAGCAGTAGGTCACAGAGAAGTTTACTCCAGAGTAGTTGGTCACAGAGAAGTTTACTCCAGAGCAGTAGCTCAGATGTCTCTGGCCAAATTTGAGTTTTAGGAGATAGAACTAATAATAATTAGTTGTTAAAAAAAATAATACTGTGGCAGACGTGAAATAAAATAACCAGGGCAGCGATATTTAACCATTTATGAATAGATTAATCGTTAAAAATTAATCTATCAAAATTTATATGAATGATCGAATTAAAATTCTATTACAATTTAAGAAAATATTTCTATCCCCCCCCCCCTATTTTTTATCAATGGAAAAAAGGCTTGAGAATCGCTATAGTATATAATTAACTTCAATTGAGAGGGAAAGCTTTTTTGTTTTTTAAATCCTTTATATCAACTTGTGACGTCTGCGCCCGTGCGTGTGACCGTGCGTGCTTGCTTGGCGACAAAAACTTTGGATTGATTTTTAACCCACTTTCTCGTAAGCTAGCGAGCTGAAATTTTGCAGGCAGGCTCATGCCGATGATAAAAATGAGGTATTAAAATTTGAGATCGATCAAATGGACAGTAATTGAATTATTGAATTTTAAAATTATTTTAGTTATCTCTATATATCATGTTAATTTTTTAGCTACAGTGTTGTGGTGCGTAATATGTTCAACAACCTTTCCTGTCGCGCAATGAGGTGCGCATTATATTGACAGTACTTTTTAAAAATATATTCACGATCGCTGCGCATTATATTAAACATATTTAAGAGACATAACTAAAAGTGTGTATTTTCGGATTGTTTTGCCCTGCGTATTATAATGATTATCCTTATAGCTATGTATCGTATATAAATGATTTTGAGTCAAAAATTGTGTTTTCATTGAACAGTAGTTTACATGGTTTTACGAGTTGTTGTTTGGTTTTTTTAACTTTGACTTTTGACTCTTAGCATGGATAAGGCTAGAAGGAAGGCGTAGTCCATTATTAAGTCAAATTGGGAGCTTGGGGTGGAGGGGGGTGGGAGGTTCGAAAACGATAACCGACTGGCAGGGGAGGGAGGGGTTGAATATACCCCCTGAGATTGGAGAATTAGCACGTAATAGTAATTATGTCACGCTCTGTAACCCAATGACCTATGACCTATTGACACCGGAGGTTTTTTAATCCCCACCTCTTCATCCAATTTACAACGCCATCATGTAATTGCTTTACCCCCTCCCCCCACACACACACCCCACCCCACCCAAAAAAACACACGACGCATTCCACGTTGTTGGTATTATTTTCCAGTAATTTTTTTTTTACACATTGTAAGTTTTGTAAAACGTTACCTTGTAACTTTTGTATCTAGTCTAAGGTTGTGTGAATCTTTCCCTGTAAGGTTGTTTAAATTGTTTTCTGTAAGTTTTGTGTAACTTTCCTTGTTAGATTGTATCTATTCAACTATTGTTTTGTGTAAGTTTAGTGTAACTTTCCTTGTTAGATTGTATCTATTCAACTATTGTTTTGTGTAAGTTTTGTGTAACTTTCCTTGTTAGATTGTATCTATTCAACTGTTGTTTTGTGTAAGTTTTGTGTAACTTTCCTTGTTAGATTGTATCTATTCAACTATTGTTTTGTGTAAGTTTTGTGTAACTTTCCTTGTTAGATTGTATCTATTCAACTATTGTTTTGTGTAAGTTTTGTGAAACTTTCCTTGTTAGATTGTATCTATTCAACTATTGTTTTGTGTAAGTTTTGTGAAACTTTCCCTGTAAGGTTGTATAAATTGTTTTGTGTAAGTTTTGTGAAACTTTCGTTGTTAGGTTATATCTAGACAATAAGAGTTGTTTTATTTTACTCATTCATTCGCATCGTTCATGCTTTTAATATAGTTTTCAATGTTGTCCTTGATGCTGCTTAAAATAATGTTTTATGACACCGTACATGATCATGTTTGTGTTTGTCTTCATGTTTGTATGTCAATGCCCGGGGTGTTTGTATGTCAATGTCCGGTGTGTGTGTGTGTGTATGCCAATACCTGGCGTGTGTGTATGCCAATGCCTGGCGTGTGTGTATGCCAATGTCCGGCGTGTGTGTATATGCCAATACCTGGCGTGTGTGTATGCCAATGCCTGGCGTGTGTGTATGCCAATGCCTGGCGTGTTTGTTACGAAACCTGTCTCAGAAAACGCTTACTGGATTTGTGTGGATATCGGGGTCCGGTGGGGCTTGGCTCTTAGGCGGGGGGGGGGTGCTTGCAAACAGGGCGGTTGCGTAGTTTTTAATGGCTAAAAATTCGAACACACCTTTGGCGCCCCCCTCAAGTGAGGGCTCGGGGGTATTTTCGAATTTGGACCCCTCTCCTCTAGCAACGCCACTGGTAATTGTCTCTAATCTCATAATCCCCTGGAACTTGAAGCGTTTTGGTCTTTGAATCATGTCTAACAATGGCCGCCCCTCGATCATAGACTTCGACAAAAAATATTCGTTGTTAAAATCAAGCAATTTGGAGCCTGTTTTATCATGTTCTGTCTAGTTTTCAAACCGCTTAACCTACAGTCCACATCGAACATAGACACACACCCGCTGATGTTGTATATTGTAGCTCAGCATCGTGTTGAAAAGATGATTGTATGTGTTGAAAAGATTATTGTATGTGTTGAAAAGATGATTGTATGTGTTGAAAAGATGATTGTATGTACCTAGTTAGGTGTAGAGCCGTTGATATTTATATATTTGGTATGATTTTTAAAAAACTTAAAAATAAAAAATTAATATAAAACAAACAAACAAACAAAAACACCAACAGAATTGGACGTTCCTTGTTTTTGAGAAGAAAAATGATGTGTTACAGTTGTGTCCGTCCAGCAAAAGAAGGGCTGGTGGGATACAGCTGTGTACTAATATAGGACGGGTATAGGATACAGCTGTGTACTGATAGAGGACCGTTGACTAGAGGGATACAGTTGTGTACTAATAGAGGACTGTTGACTAGAGGGATATAGCTGTGTACTAATAGAGGACCGTACAGGATACAGCTGTGTACTAATAGAGGACTATTGACTAAAGGGATACAGTTGTGTACTAATAGAGGACTATTAACTAGAGGGACATAGCTGTGTACTAATAGAGGACCGTACAGGATACAGCTGTGTACTAATATAGGACTATTGACTAAAGGCTAAATGTATACAGCTGTGTACTAATAGAGGACCGTACAGGATACAGCTGTGTATGTACTGATAGAGGACCGTACATGATACAGCTGTGTACTGATATAGGACTGGTATAGGATACAGCTGTGTACTGATAGAGGACCGTACAGGATACAGTTGAATCCTCAAACAGAAGGACTGGTGGGATACAGCTGTATTATTATAATTACCACGTGACATAGAGAAGTCAAAGTTATTTTTAGTCGCTGCCCAAATCGAAGGCGTTGTTAGTGAACGCGAAGAAAGGACGCGAGAGAGGAAGGAACGGAAGAATGAGCATTGTGTGAGCCGTGTACGAGGGCTAGAAAGGAAAGAAAGTGTTCCGAGACCTCATAATGGTTCACTTTACGTACCCGAGGGAGAGATTGATTAATGCGCCTACCCTGACGATTGATGTTAATCAACTGGAAACTGTGTTTTCAAACCGTTTCTTTGGACGGTTTAAGTCGGGGACGCACAGGGCTGGCTCTTAGTTCTATTTTCTACACATTTTCTTTTCGACACTCTTCAAGTTCACGTGGGGTCCGAGAGTTATTCCTGTCATACTTTTTTTTTCTCTCTCTCTCTAAACTTTTCATTTTTTTTTTTTTTAAATAAGCCCTTATTGTTTAATTTTTCTTTGAACTTAAATATAATTAACTTTTATGGCTTTGTGATCTAAATATATATATTTTTTTTAATATATACAAACAAAATATTTAAGTATAGTTAGATGGGAGAGGGTGTGGATGTTCAAAGAGTCACGTGGAGCGGTCGAGGGAGTTTTTATTATTTTTTTAAAATCAATTTTTTTTTAAATTGTTTGTAAGGGGAAGCGAGCGATGATAACGCTTGGAAGTGTACGAAAATTTGTGGTAAGTATTTATCAAATAATAATGCTAAAAGGTAACATAAGGTTCTAATCCTGTATAGACTATGATGCCAGTGGGTCGAGGTTCTAATCCTGTAAAGACTATGATGCCTGTGGGTCGAGGTTCTAATCCTGTAGAGACTATGATGCCTGTGGGTGGAGGTTCTAATCCTGTAGAGACTATGATGCCTATGGGTCGAGGTTCTAATCCTGTAGAGACTATGATGCCTGTGGGTCGAGGTTCTAATCCTGTAGAGACTATTGCCCCTCTGTCTCAAGGAAGAGATTGTACACCTACAAGGCCACCGGAACTACGATTCTATCTTTAATGGTGAAAGTCGTTCTATAAAACTGAGGCCTTAGCACTGTCCCCTACAAAGAAATGAATCATTATTCGATTCATTTCAATGTCATTTCTAGACAGAAAATGGTCATTAAAATCCCTCTTATCACAAGTCGGGCATGTAAAAAAAAATTATAATTTTTCTCATTTTTGCGAAGCTTTCCTGTACAGTAGTCAACTGCTACGCGTAAAAGCTAAAAGTAAACTTTTTTTTTTTTAATCAACAAAAAAAAAAAAAATAAAAAAAAAATCAACCCTGACGAGACTAAGTCGAGGGCTAACGAGAAAATAATGCCAGCACTAGCAGGGTTTAATCGCCTCCCATTATTCCTTACACCCATTTAACGGTGCCAACCAGGATTATACCCACAACGTGGCCTTTTGAGTCGACCAGACGCTAACAGGCCAAGCAAAGCCGTCATCAGTGACCTGGAGACAAGACCAGATTACCCATGCACATTTATCATCGGAGTCGTTTTGGTCCAGGGACATTGTGGAGAACTGATCTATGACAGTTATATTTTATCGTAGCGTTGCATCAGTCTGGATGACATGTTTACAGTTCAAAGGACACTTCACTCAATTTTTTTTTTTTTTTTTTTTTTTGTAACCTCTGATTTTTATTTAAATGGTATACTCCCATACAAGTTTTTTTCTCATGTAGGCACTGCTATATCTGAGATCTCGATATGTTTTTTTAATATATTTTTTAAAACATTTTTTTTTAAATTTCATTTTCAAGTGTAATAAAATGAAATTTCGGAATCGGTAACTAAGCTAACATTTATCATCTCGAGGCTAAGATCTACGAAAAAAAAAGGGTTTAATTTTGTACAATTACTTTGTTTAAAATCGATCAATTTGGAGTTTGTAACGATGTAAACTTGGTGTTGATCATTATTGACCAGGGGTAGGCAACTAGTGACGCCGAAGCCACGTGCTGTCTATGAAATGCAAAGATGATCTTGGAAAAGAAAAATACTACCGTATATACTCGTTCTAAGGCCGACATGTTATGGGGGGGGGGGGGGTTTGGGGGTCGTCTTATGAACGAACGGGCTATAGAACGAGTATAGGGCTATAGAACGAGTATAGGGCTATAGAACGAGTATAGGGCTATAGAACGAGTATAGGGCTATAGAACGAGTATAGGGCTATAGAACGAGTATTTACAGTAATTTTACCGTGGCTGCACAGATAACCACGGCAGAGACACAACTTTAACGGTTCTTGTGTTATTTTAACTCCGCATTGTATGTCTGGTTAACTTTGTACCTGAAATACAGGCTGAGCTTTACACTACCACTGTTCTACGAGCTATTGGCTTTTTAATTCTGACCACTATACTTCACCCACCTTTCGTGATTAACGACCACGTTTGACTGGATGCGACTGCTGGGAGTCCTGATTGTGTTCATGCGCCATTTCAGATTGACAACGAATTCAGTATCGAAATTAAACGGCAAAATTTGTGCTCAAAGTTTTTTTTCTAATTTACTACGGAAGCTGAATCAAATTAAGAAAGCCTAATGCCTAATCTTACTTTTAAATGCAACATAAAATTTGAAGAAAGAAAAAAAGAAGAAAACAAAACAGAATTACGTATGTTTGTTGTTTTTTTCTTTCTCTACCCGCAGTAACGTCCATTAGTTTAGAATTCAAGGACTTTTTTTTTTCGTTTTGTCCTCCGTTCTTGACTTTGTGTGATGTAATGCATTAAGCGGACAGCGGAGTCCAACTAACGGTCCATCTCACGGTTGGTTGCCCTTGAAAATGAGTTTGGCTGTCAGCATTAATCCCCTTGTTTCACGTCAACAAAGCTAAACAAACCCCGAGCATTTTTTAACGGGGGAAAGGGGTGGAAGGGGCGGGAGTATCTAAAAACCCTCGGCGCGGCTCGTAGTGCCAGGAAATAGATACAATTTGGTCGTCTGCTGATGGAACTGACATTGTCATTTCAGTTATAAATCCCAGGGATTTAAAAAGAAAAACAATAGCTTTTACGCAGTGTGAGTCATAAATGTATGGGCAAGAGCCATAAATAACAGAGTCATAGACTTCAGTCATAGCATGGAGTCATATACTTGAGTCATAGCTTGAAGTCATAAATTTAGTCATAACCTTAAGTCTCTTAAGTCATAGACTTCAGTCATAGCTTGAAGTCATAAATTTAGTCATAACCTAAAGTCATAGACTTGAGACATAGCCTGGAGTCATGCAATTTTTTTTTCATAGTCTGGAGTCATGGAATTTTGTCATAGTCTGGAGTCATGGAATTTTGTCATAGTCTGGAGTCATGGAATTTTGTCATAGTCTGGAGTCATAGACATGAGTCATAGCCTAGAGTCATGGCATTTAGTCCACTGGCGGCACGTAAGGCCTCTTCAGCCGGCACGCATCTTAAGTATTATTTCTTTAATCAAGCCACTTTGCTGGCACTTTGAGTTAGTACTTTGCTATGTATAAGAAGGTTTTAATTGAATTTTGGGCACGTGGACCCAAAATGTTTCGCCCTCACTGCCTTACGCCACAGATTTTGAGTCTATGTGTGGAGTCATTGACCATAGGTCATAGATTTCGAGTCAAGGTGTGGAACCATTGACCTTAGAGTCAAGGTGTGGAACCATTGACCATAGAGTCAAGGTGTGCAACCATTGACCATAGAGTCAAGGTGTGAAACCATTGACCATAGAGTCAAGGTGTGCAACCATTGACCATAGAGTCAAGGTGTGGAACCATTGACCATAGAGTTAAGGTGTGGAACCATTGACCATAGAGTCAAGGTGTGCAACCATTGACCATAGAGTCAAGGTGTGGAATCATCGACTGGAGTACGCAGATTTCTCGGAGTAGGATCAGTTAGTCCCAAAGCCCGAATCAGTGGAAATACATTGTTTATGGGGGTTGAGTATATTTACAAATACAAAACGAAAATTTGGATCGCTAATAGCGTCCCTAGCAACGGGACGGACGCTAATCAGCCGTGCGACTAAGCCCGAGCCGGTCCGCGGTAGCTCTTTATTCTATGAACGCAACACCGGATGCAACTCCACGGTCACGGATCACTGGTTCCATCCCGTGCTTTTTTTTTTGTGTTGGGTTCTCAACGGCCCCCGTCAACCCCCTCCCCCCCTTCCCCCGGCCCCAGCACGTTGCGGTCGGGACAATCGGTTGTGTTTGCTTAGATGGCAGTCGGTGGGGAATATAAGCAATTTGTCATGTTCAATGTTCGGACTTACAGACGGGCAATTTGTTGAAACCAAACACTCGGTGCATAAATTATTACCGCGACGTGAACGGGGTTGTTGGGCGGGGTGGGTGAGAGGGGAGAGGCGGATTGGGGGGCAAGGATGTGATGCGTCATCGAAGTCCCTTTGGTAACGGAGGATAGTGTTAACGCCGTGCGACATTTTCAATGATGTTGGCTCAGCCGGCGTGTGTGCATGTGTATTTGTTTGTTTGTTTGTTTGTTCTTTGTTTGTTTACACTTTCTCTTATACTGAGTAAAGGGAGAAGTATTGTATTCGTGCAAAAAGCTGAAAACTAGATTTTAATAATTCTCGGCAGCCTACAAATCTGTTAGTCGGAAAAAAATAGTGTTTGCAATCTTGTATGTGTGTGCGTGTGCGCGCGTGTGTGTATGTGATTTGCCTGTGTGTATGTGTGTGTGTGTGTGTGTGCGTGCGTGAGTGTGTGTGTGTGCGTGTGTGTGTGTGTGTGCGTGTGTGTGTGTGTGCGTGCGTGCGTG
>MUZC01000871.1:141705-156495 GCA_002072015.1 Radix auricularia
ATCTCATTCTATTTTTAATTTTTAAGAGCTATTAATATAAATTAGACTATTTTATTTTATACATTGTACTATTTTTATTTATTAAAAATAACATCTCATTCTATTTTTAATTTTTAAAACATATTAATATAAAACTATATAATTGGTTCAATCATACTATCATTTTAAAAAACCGTTAAAAATAACTATTTCCTACTGTTTTCATTTTTAAAGAGATAATATTAAACTTAAACTATTTCATTTTAATTTAAAAAGAATTAAAAATGAATTTTAAAAAACCAAAATATTTCACGCCTTAAAGAAAAAGGGGTCGAATCGTCCGGGGTCGAAACACCCTCGGGTCGAAACGTCCTGGGGTCGAACTGTCCGGGGTCGAATCGACCGGGGTCGAATCGTCCGGAGTCGAACCGTCCGGGGTCGAACCGACCAGGGTCGAAACGACCTGGCGTCGAACTGGCAGGGTCGAACCGTCCGGGGTCGAAGTGTCCGTAATTCCTATTTTTAGGACTTGACTTTTCGTATGTATACAGTATATCTATTTTTAGGACTTGACTTTTCGTATGTATATAGTATATCTATTTTTAGGACTTGACTTTTCGTATGTATACACTATATCTATAATAGGACTTGACTTTTCGTATGTATATAGTATATCTATTTTTAGGACTTGACTTTTCGTATGTATACAGTATATCTATTTTTAGGACTTGACTTTTCGTATGTCTCTTTTACATAACATAAATTAATCGGCTCTTCGTATTTCTGTTACGCACATGAGACGTGACATTTCGTAACTCTGTTACACCCCTGAACATTGTTACTTCTAAGGTTAGTTGGTCCCTGTGGAAAATAAATACGTTTTTAGTTATTTCAAATAAAAGGTTTTAAAGTATTTTCTTTTTTAGCGCATTTTCGAGAAGTCGAATGCGCTATTATGCGCTATTGCACCCGTTTTGTCCGTCCGTCCGTCATCACCCTTGATCACAGCATCCATAAGTCCTAGACCCATGATGTATATATGTTTTTTGTATGTCCTGACCTGCCATTTGTGCATCAACACTCAGTTTCTCGATCCGTTAAAAAAACCCGTTAAAACTACCAAAAAACTTTGCGAATCGAGAGGTAACACTGGCGCAGGGAACGGCCGCCATTGCCGGAAGTCGAATACACAATTTTTCAAGCATTGAAGAGTGGTGCGAAAGGGTGCAAAAGAATTAGTTGTTTTTTTTTAGTTGACGTCATTAGAATATGTGTAAAAGTTTAGAGAGTTTTACGTCATCATTTGTGGTGACTTGTAGTTAGATTAAATAGAAAATATTTTTTTTTTAAATGTAAAGAAATGACTTTTAAATTTTAAAAAATGTCAGGTATATTCATTTTACAAGAAAATTCATAAAAATATGTCTAAAATCTAAACACAATTACTGATAACTACATAATGCTGATATCTTACATAAGTACTGATACATAATACGAAAATGCGCTAACACGTCCTGAGTTCCAATAGGGACCAGGCTTAACATGATTTATTTTTTTACTCCACTTATAAAAAACGTGGTTTTTAAAACCCTTTTTTTTTTTACCTCTATTTTTAAAATTTCTTTCTAGTCTAAGTGTAAAATCATAGAGAAAATTTCCGTCACTGACTGAACTCCACTTGCTGTTAAACACGAGAACGACGGTGTGTTCATCGATGGGTGGCGTGAACTACGATGGCACGTGGATGTAAACAATAACAGACGAATACAGATGCTATATAAAGATATACCAGTAGTTCATTAATATAATTACGGTACATTCGATCGATCTGAAATTTTGATACAACGCATTGTCATCCAAGATCTATCTGTGGTAAAATTTTGAGATCTCTTGGACTATCAGAAGTGACTTTAATTGCGTTGGAAAATTTGAAATTTCGCGGACAGACAGACAGGAACGAAAGCAAGTTAAAAACAACTTGTTAAAAACGCGTGTGCGAAGTTGCACGGCATCTATTTTGTGTGCTGTATTTGACAAAATATGCTGCACGGCTATTCTAAACTGCTACGTGGCGTCTGTCCAAATATCTTCGCGGCCGCGCAGCATAAAAGTAACATTGCCCCTAAATATAATTTATCTAAGTATCAATACAAAAATAAAGGAAAATTATTTTTAGCATAGTCACGAGTACGAGAGCCTATTGTGTGAGAACCGCCGTAACATGAACTAATAACGCTTGAGAGTGTGTGTCTGTAACAATGGCCAAGAATAAATGGATTAATTAACCCCCCACGGGTGGCGTCGAAGCCGACAAAAGGGCCTCCCTACGCCTCGGATGACGAGGGGTGCCGGGGCTGGTAAGGTGACACCCTGCCACGCTGACAGCTGACATGCACCTACAATTAGCCGGACACGAGCCGGACAAGGACCGGACTTCCAGTGGTGGCCGGGTTACACGTGTTACTGTCGGTTCACGGGAGGATCATCTTACTCTAAGTGATGGGGGTCCGATGGGGGGGCGGACACCGTGCGACCAGAGGGTGGGGTGAAGGGGTTAGGATTGGGAGGCATGGAGTGTTAACAAGCCGGTCACTAAGTTTGGGGATGGCAGTAACAGGGAGGCGGGACATGAAATGGGGCTGGGGATGGTATCTGGTTACAAAAAGCTCTACGAGCAGTCGTTGGTTTGGGGGGGGGGGGGGGTNGGGGGGGGATTTGTGAGAGGGGGTCTGTGTGGGTGTCGGAAAATGGCGACTTATTGGTGTATTGGTTGGCGGTATTCGCATGACGCTGAAAGGACATAACCAGGGTGATGTGACTGCCCTGTGAGTGTAGACTAAATACCTGTTAGCCACTGTCCATCTTAGCCACTGTCCATGTTAGCCACTGTCCATGTAAAGACATGTCTATTTTAGGCGATGTTCATATTAGCCACTCCCCATCGTAGCCGCTGTCCTTATTAGCCGCTTTTCATCGTATCTCAACCCATGCTCCTATTCAGTGTTCCCTCTAAAGTTCGTCGGTCCGTGTGCAAAGTATTTTTAAAAACTCGTGTGGGAAGTTGCACAGCATCCATTTTTTGTACAATATTTCACAAACTTTGATGCACGATAATCTTAAACTTTGGCAGCTTACGAGAACATTTCTCCTATTGAAATATAACCAAAAGTAACTATTTTGACATAACCTTTTGGCCAAAGTTAAATATTGTTTATGATTTATTTATAGTCCTGAGTTCTTACAAGATCAAGCTCATGTCTCAAACATCTTTTTTTATATCTCAGTCCAGCTAACATCTTTCTACATGTGTCCAGCTAACAGTTTTCTACCTGTGTCCAGCTAACAGCTTTCTACCTGTGTCCAGCTAACATCTTTCTACCTGTGTCCGGCTAACAGCTTTCTACCTGTGTCCAGCTACCATTTTTCTACCTGTATCCAACTACCATCTTTTTACCTGTGTCCGGCTACCATCTTTCTACCTGTGTTCGGCTAACAACTTTCTACCTGTGTCCGGCTAACATCTTTCTACCTGTGTCCTGCTAACATCTTTCTACCTGTATCCAGCTAACATCTTTCTACCTGTGTCCAGCTTACACCAGACATGATACAACCACGGACTGGCCAACTTGCCACCGCCCCATCAACATCCAGTAAAGTGGCTGTAGCGCCTCATCTACATCCAGTGAAGTGGTGGTAGCGCCTCATCCACATCCAGTGAAGTGGCGGTAGCGCCTCATCCATATCCAGTGAAGTGGCGGTAGCACCTCATCCACATCCAGTAAAGTGGCGGTAGCGCCTCATCCACATCCAGTGAAGTGACGGTAGCGCCTCATCCACATCCAGTGAAGTGGCGGTAGCGCCTCATCCACATCCAGTGAAGTGGCGGTAGCGCCTCATCCACATCCAGTAAAGTGGCGGTAGCGCCTCATCCACATCCAGTGAAGTGGCGGTAGCGCATCATCCACATCCAGTGAAGTGGCGGTAGCGCCTCATCCACATCCAGTTAAGTGGCGGTAGCGCCTCATCCACATCCAGTGAAGTGGTGGTAGCGCCTCATCAACATCCAGTGAAGTGGTGGTTGCTGAGAGATCAGAAGTTAACACCAGGACCTGGGGCTGATTGCCAATGAACACAAAGACACAACGGACCGTTCATCAGACTTGAGAGAGATAATCCATACATCACATTGACACCTGAGTGAGATCACCTGGCGTGGGGCTTGTCACACCTGTACACGGGGGGTCGTCACCAGGTGATAGATGTTGTGTCACCGACATAATAGAGTGCGGTGGTTGGGGGGGGGAAGGCACGACAGCATCGTTTAATGACGGACCCGTCGGGACGATATGTCACTCAATTCCACGGACACCGAAAGATGACCATTGTCCAGCGGCGACGGACGGGTCTGTCAAGGCTGTGGACTACGACAACAACCGGTTCCCTTTGGTTTGCGTAAGGAACCAGGAACCAGATGAATCCGTTGTTTGGGTTACGGCCGTTCTATCTCTAAATTAGGTCATGATCCCCGGAAGCCTCAGTTATAAACTATATACAAGGAATCCTTTAGCCTCATTTCTTGACCATTTTGTTGCCGTATTTTGAGATGGACGTCAGAGTTCCCTCTAAGATTCGTTGGTCCGTGTGCAGACTAAAAAAAAACAAGACAAAAAAACTCGTGTCAACCCCAGCTTCGAAAGTGTTGTCCACCCACGCCCAGTCGCTGATGTCCTTCTCTTGTCCACGGTTCCCCAAGTTCATGACCTGTTGTTCATACTGTATTGTCTCTACTTATTACGTATTCAATACAACCCAGCTTCGAAAGTGATGTCCACCTAGGTCCAGTCGCTGATGTCCTTCTCTCGTCCACCTATGTCCAGTCGCTGATGTCCTTCTCTTGTCCACCCACGCCCAGTCGCTGATGTCCTTCTCTTGTCCACATAGGTCCAGTCACTGATGTCCTTCTCTTGTCCACATAGGTCCAGTCGGTGATGTCCTTCTCTTGTCCACCTAGGTCCAGTCGCTGATGTCCTTCTCTTGTCCACCTAGGTCCAGTCGCTGATGTCCTTCTCTTGTCCACATAGGTCCAGTCGCTGATGTCCTTCTCATGTCCACCTAGGTCCAGTCGGTGATGTCCTTCTCTTGTCCACATAGGTCCAGTCGCTGATGTCCTTCTCTTGTCCACCTAGGTCCAGTCGCTTATGTCCTTCTCTTGTCCACATAGGTCCAGTCGCTGATGTCCTTCTCTTGTCCACATAGGTCCAGTCGCTGATGTCCTTCTCTTGTCCACCTAGGTCCAGTCGCTTATGTCCTTCTCTTGTCCACCTAGGTCCAGTCGCTGATGTCCTTCTCTTGTCCACCTAGGTCCAGTCGCTGATGTCCTTCTCTTGTCCACCTAGGTCCAGTCGCTTATGTCCTTCTCTTGTCCACATAGGTCCAGTCGCTGATGTCCTTCTCTTGTCCACATAGGTCCAGTCGCTGATGTCCTTCTCTTGTCCACCTAGGTCCAGTCGGTGATGTCTTTCTCTTGTTCACATAGTTCCAGTCGCTGATGTCCTTCTCTTGTCCACATAGGTCCAGTCGCTGATGTCCTTCTCTTGTCCACCAAGGTCCAGTCGCTGATGTCCTTCTCTCGTCCACCTAGGTCTAGTCAATGATTTCAATTTTATGTCCACGTTCATGTTCGTCCCCAAAGTTTACGACCGTTATTTCTACTCAACTGTTTCAATGTAGGACGTATATGTTGCTCATAAATCAGTGTGTCATATATGCCGACTCCTACGGCCATAGTTTCCTCTTGTTTAAACCATTAAAATACATGAACACGAACGCTTAACTTGTCTACCGCTGTGAAACGCCTCAAGTGTCTCTCTCCCCCCTGCAGTTTTATGGCCCCTAATTTATGGTGTCCGGCAGTGTCCACCCCGCTGACCCGTCCACACCTCATCGCCTTTTATTTCAATTATACAGCCGCCTATTTGCATCGCGCGCTGCAGCACCGCGTCGTCTCGCGGTGCGAGATTTTAATCTACGGAACAGACCCGTCTTTAGAAATGTCCGGTTTTTATGTCCGGAATCCCACGTTTCCGCTGACGTGCACAACGCGTCATGGTCCATAAACCACGCTGACGGCAACAAACGCTCTCGGTCGTCTGCCCACCAGCTGTGGTCACTCGTCTGACGCGGTTTTATGACCGGGGGAAAAGCTTTTAACGCGCTGCAGAATTAGCAGCGGCCGAGACATGACGAGAGGCTTAATATGACAGAAGTAACATGTATCCAGGACGAGGCGGTGAGAACTGGCCGAGTTTTTAAAGCTCCAAACTAATTGAGGCCTTAAAAAAAACAAAAATAATAAATAGGGAGATGGGTCATCGTAAACAATTTCTTTTCCTAAAACCTGTTTTCGATAATGTTTTTCGAACTAACACACGCCGAGAACGAGACAAATAATTAAAGCGAAATTAGCATAACGCCCTCTATGTGTGGAAAATCGCGAGGAGTTTGCGAGGGTATGAAAATGTTAACGTTACGACAACAAGGGACAGCTGAGTGGCCCGGACTTCGGATTGTGCCGCCAGGGGGCCCATAACTGTCCACCACACAACATAAGTTCATCTCCCCTGACCCCCATAGACGCGTGTTTCCTTGTAGAAGGGGGTTAAAGAGGGGGTTATTATCACGTGATCGGCCCCCCGAGGGTCAATGTGTTTTATCTGACGTACAGCAAACATTTCCGTTGATTTATGGACGCGCCTCAATTAGTCACCGGCCTCAAATGTACCGGGTTCTAGCATGCCGGTCTCCAACGTACCGGGCTATTTTGTACCGGCATTTAAATTTAACGTACTAGCCCTTAACGTACCGGCAAATAACGTGCCGGAAAATAACGTGCCGGCAACTAAAGTACCGCCTGGGATAACTGGCCAGAATGCTTTAAGAATGCGAAGCTATTTTTTCAACTATTATCTTTATAAGATACAATTTGGAAACATTATAAGTACGGATATGCTCGTTCTCAATTGAAGATTGCATTGTCCTCAATCGAGCCATAACTTGATAAACTTGCAACAACTACAACAACAAATAACAGGCCCACGTGACCCATTTGTTAAAGTTATAATTTCACAAAATCTTACATATGTATAAACAAAAGTTACCTTCTAACTTTATAATAAAGTCACGTGTCTTGTTTTCATATTTGGTGACTTCTCGTTTCTTAAAACTTACGATAAAATAAGAAGGCAGATTTTTTAAAATACTATCAACTTTAAAATAATTTTTTAAAAAAAGGTTCAAATAAAAGCGATGATTTTCATCATAAACATATTTTTGATACGAAATGAAGACGATAGTAAATGAACAATGCGCAATTGGGGCTTAAGATTATTCTTTTCCCAAATCTTATATGACATAATTCGAATTCAAATAGATCTATAGATCTACCTAAATAGTACAACCATGTTTTCAACTTCATGGGTGTGCAAATAGGAACACTATTTTGTCAGTGAGAAAGAACATTTTATCTTATCTTAAAATAAATTTTTATTCAACAATTGATGCGCGTTTCAATTTATTTGCGCGTAATCGCTGCACCGCCTAGCACCGGTACAAATATATTTTAGTAGATAATAACTTTTAATTTCCTTTAAACTCTTGGGAAATTTAATTTACAATAACGTCATGCAGCCGTATTATTATTAACTTGTGTGACGTAGCAAATGTTCTCTTTATTATCTTAAACCTATGTTAACAAAAATTTTAATTGAAAGAAAAAATAAATTTATGTATATCATCTATTTATACTGATTGAAACAAGGGAGTTTAAATATTAAGTTTAATTTAAATGTACCTCTACACTACAGCCATCACTGCTACGATCGTCATAACTGTTACAAACAATTTATGTAAGTGGCACTCCACTTAACTTCGATCCCTCAAATTAGGGATACATGAACAATGAAATGCAATTAAGTTAGCTAAAAATGATTTAAGCTGTCAGTCAATAATAAATCCAAATGAAAGAGAATCCAATTTATATTTTACGTCCTTTTTAAAATCGTTTATGTTAACTCGTGGTGTCTAGTTGATTGTTTGCTAAAAAAAACTGTGGATAAATTTTTAACCCACTTTCTTGTATGCTAACGGGTTGAAATTTTGCAGACAGACTCGTGCCGACAATAAAATGATCAATCAAAATTCCAGATCGATCGAATGTACTGTAATTAAATTAATGAATTTCTCTATGTAACGTGTTAATGTTTGTGCTAGAGTGTCGCGGGGCGTGTTATATTGAAAAACATTTTTAATACTTTCCTGTCACGTGGTGCGGTGCGCATTATAAAGACTACGATACTATTTAAATATAATTTCCTGATCTGTGGTTAATGCTAATCTGTCGCGCGGTGCGCATTATATTAAACCTATTCTCATAACCCTTTTCCCGTGATCAAATCAAGCTGAATTTTAGCAGGCAGACTGTAGAAGTTTTTAGCGCATTTTCGAGAAGTCGAATGCGCTATTGCACCCGTTTTGTCCGTCCGTCCGTCCGTCCGTCCGTCCGTCCGTCTGTCATCACCCTTGATCTCAGCATCCATAAGTCCTAGACCCATGAGGTATATATGTTTTTTGTATGTCCTGACCTGCCATTTATGCATCAACACTCAGTTACTCGATCCGTTAAAAAACCCCGTTAAAACTACCAAAAATATTTCGAATCGAGAGGTAACACTAGCGCAGGGAACGGCCGCCATTGCCGGAAGTTGAATACATAGTTTTTCAAGCATTGAAGAGTGGTGCGAAAGCGTGCAAAAGAATTAGTTTTTTTTTAGTTGACGTCATTAGAATATGTGTAAAAGTTTAGAGAGTTTTACGTCATCATTTGTGGTGAATTGTAGTTGGATTAAAGAGAAAATAAAACTTTTTAAAATGTAAAGAAATGACTTTTAAATACAAAAAATGTCAGGTATATTCATTACACAAGAAAATTCATAAAAATATGTATAAAATCTAAACACAATTACTGATAACTACATAATGCTGATATCTATCATAAGTACTGATACATAATACGAAAATGCGCTAACACGTCCTGAGTTCCAAAAGGGACCAGGCTTAACATGATTTTTTTAAAACTATAAATATTTTATATATTTTAGACATAACTAAAATGTTGGATTTATGGACTGTCGTACGGCGCGCACTATAATGATTTAGTTTTGTCTCGTCAATAAGGAACGTATAGTCAAATACTTTGTCTTTCATTTTTCTGAAAAATATATTTCTAATGTTTCATATGATTTGTTATTTGAACGCAGAAACAAAATATACATACCGCAATTTAAAAAGAACTTTTTTTAGAAAAAAAAATCACATAATCATAGAGACAATGATTGACTATTAATTTAGTTTTATTTATTTTGTGCCAGCAAATAACATACCAGCATCGACTGTACCGGCAAATAACACACCAACATCGACTGTACCGGCAAATAACATACTTTATCGACTGTACCGGCAAATAACATACCAACATCGACTGTACCGGCAAATAACATACTTTATCTATCGACTGTACCGGCAAATAACATACCAACATCGACTGTACCGGCAAATAACATACTTTATCGACTGTACCGGCAAATAACATACCAACATCGACTGTACCGGCAAATAACATACCAACATCGACTGTACCGGCAAATAACATACTTTATCGACTGTACCGGCAAATAACATACTTTATCGACTGTTCCGGCAAATAACATACCAACATCGACTGTACCGGCAAATAACATACCAACATCGACTGTACCGGCAAATAACATACGTTATCGACTGTACCGGCAAATAACATACCAACATCGACTGTACCGGCAAATAACATACCAACATCGACTGTACCGACAAATAACATACCAACATCGACTGTACTGGCAAATAACATACCAACATCGACTGTACCGACAAATAACATACCAACATCGACTGTACCGGAAAATAACATACTTTATCGACTGTACCGGCAAATAACATACCAACCTTGACTGTACCGGCAAATAACATACCAACCTCGACTGTACCGGCAAATAACATACTTTATCGACTGTACCGGAAAATAACATACCAACATCGACTGTACCGGCAAATAACATATTTTATCGACTGTACCGGCAAATAACATATTTTATCGACTGTACCGGCAAATAACATATTTTATCGACTGTACCGGCCTGATAAGACGTCACAGAATAACGTCAGATTTTCTTTGTTAAATAAATATATACAGATATACTTATTTATCTAAAAGCCTAATTGCAGTCTCACCCGAATTTTGTCCGGTATCTAACGAACCGACCATTAGCATATATGCCTATGAGGTGCTAAGTCGAGCGTTAATGAAAGCCACTTAAATTAACCCGCTATTTGCCATGATCGCTGGTCGACAATAGGTCAATCATATTGGACTGACCAATACAAGAAAGGAATGCCAATGGATGAAATCCCCGCTTCAACGACATTAATCACGGTTACTTATAAGAGTTAAGACTTAGGGCATTAGTGCCCCAGAGCGTGTTTAAAATTCATTTAATCAAAGAGGATCGCCTCGCCCTCGGGCACCGGCTCGCCCTCAGACTTCTGTCGCCGAGGATGGCAATATTACATAGAATAGGACCGCGATAAAGGACCGACATTATCACGCTTGGCTTATTGTTGTACGTCACGGACCACGCTGACTTGATCCTAATGGTGTCCGGATATATTCCTTATTGACATTTGCGTCATGCCGAGAGGTGGACCTTCGTTTAACTGTAATCCGCGGTGTTTAAGAAAGTGTAGTGTTACATAGTCCGCGGTATCTGTCAAAGAAACAAATTATTGCTCAACAAAATATAGTAGCTTGGTACACTTACCATGCAGTACATCCCGTGTACTGCGGCACCAAAAACGCAATACCAATGCAGTAACTATGTACTGTACTAGTAAGGCTGTTATCGTACTGGTAACTACTGTACTAATAACAGTGCCATACCAGTCACTCTGGGACATACCTTTAACGTTGTGTCTTCCCTGTAACGATGTTACTATACTAGTAACTTACCGAACTAGTAACTGTGCCATACCATAACTATGTAGTACCAATAACTGTAAAATATCAATAACTGTACCATACCCGTAACTGTACCATACCAGTAACTGTACCATACCAGTAACTGTACCATACCAGGAACTTACCATACCAGGAACTGTACCATACCAGGAACTGTACCATACCAGTAACTGTACCATACCAGTAACTATATATACCAGGAACTCTACAATACTAGTAACTGTACTCTGTAACCGACACAAACACTCAACCGAATGAGTTCTCCGTGACTGATGGACGGCCCTCGCCCACTGCCATGCAATCCTCATCTGTGGTGAAGCCACGAGTGCTAATCCCTCTATATTGACACTAGTTATCGCGAAACGGGAGAGCGGCCTGACGGATGGGTTAAAGAGGGAAGTTGAATGGGAGGAGGGGGCCAGCCCCCCCCCCCCTTAGTTATGTTTGTGTCCGGCCAGTAGAACAAACACCAGGTTTGTTTTCACAAAGTCCTGATACCACAAGTCTGATGGTCACTCTCTCGCCACGTGATGGAAATCCCGCCTGGTGTCGCGTTGTCCACAATGCCAAATGAAACTCAATGAACTGTGAACCGCAGAAGCCGCGTTAAAAGAAGATCAAACGTACCGATACTTCATAAGAGTTGACATGTCATGTGTTGACATTTGATGTCCAAATAATCCCCCCCCCCCCCCACAACGCAGTCCTAGTCTTGGAAATTTATCGACGCAGTATGCGGAGTAGAAGTGTTTGAAAACAGAAACCGTTAATAAATTTGCGGGGAAACTGATGAGTTTATTACGTCATCATACCCCCCACACACACACCTCCAAATACAAGTGTAGAAGAGTTGCTGATGCAACGGTCCTTCCTAGGAAGGAAAAAAATGATGGCCATGGGGGTATCTTTTTCCTGGGGTGGCGTTTGATATGATATGTTTCCGGACGATCCCAATACCCCCACTATCCCGTCCAACCTTCACCGAAAAAACACGGTGGTCGAGGGCAGCGCGCTCGACTGGCGTAACGATGGTCACGAGTTTGAATCCATGCGAAGGCAAGGATTTATTCCCGGGGCCTAGGGAGTCCCTGAGTCACCCTCATAGCCGTGGCCTGAGGACGCTGCATCACTTGCCAACAGATCATCCGTCATGGTCTGTGGACGCAATTATCTTCTGCATAGGAGCGTCTGTTTAGATAAGATAAGATTATTTCCTTAGAATCGGTATTGCCATCAATAAAACACCAGGGCCGGCTTCAGGCATAAGCAAATAGGCAGCCGCCTAGTGCCTTCGATTAGTCTCATAATTAGCGGGAACCTCTAGAATCTTTCTATATTTATGATCTATTTTTCTATTACTTTTAGGGCCAGCAAAGTCACTTGGCCTGGGGCCTCCAATTCCCTTAGGCCGGCCCTGAAAACACAGTGCGACAAAACCCAAATTTCTATTCAATCTTTGATGACATGAACAAAATTTATTTATGTTCATTGCGCAAATATTCACTCTGCCGCCGTACAACTCTCATTGTCACGATCAACAATAAGTCCTGGCTTAAAATCAGATTGTAATTAAATTTTAATTTATTATAAGGTTGGTGACATTACAAGCGTGGCATTTTCTCTTTTGTTGTCATAGTAATTTTGCTGTTTATTTTGCTTCCGGAGGCTGCAAAGAACGGTAATAGGATGTGTGAACTTTGACCCGTGCTGTAAAGCTGACCTCTGCGTAAACTTTGACCTGTGCATGAGCTTTGACGTGTGCGTTAATAATTCAATATGACACTCAAAGTGGCGTGTGCATGAAATGAAGGTTGATTTGAGCCAGACTTGTCTCCCCTTGCACTTTCACTTTGCGCACACATTGTGAAAAAGTTGTGGTTAGCTGTCACTGTCACATGACCTGTCACATGATGAGAAAACTGTCACTATGGGAGCATATGATATTTCACATGATCAAGAAACTGTCACTATAGGGGCATATGATCTGTCACATGATGAGAAAACTGTCACTACAGGGGCATATGATCTGTCACATGATGAGAAGACTGTCACTATAGGTGCATATGATCTGTCACATGATGAGAAAACTGTCACTACAGGGGCATATGATGTCTCACATGATGAGAAAACTGTCACTACAGGGGCATATGATCTGTCACATGATGAGAAGACTGTCACTATAGCTGCATATGACCTGTTACATGAGAAAACTGTCCCTGAAGTCGTAAATGGCCTATCACGTGATGAGATAATTGTCACTGCAGGGTCACGTGGCCCGTCACAGTTATTGGGAGTCATCTGTGACAGTAGGGGACCACTCTTTTTTCGCAGCAGGATGAGGACCAGAACACACATGCGCCTACAACAGAACTCGATACTCAACAGTTTGTCACGTCAATTACAGGTCAAAGGTCAAATTCAACCGGTCAGTTGCCCGTTTAGTGTCAAGGCCTGAGGTCATTACCAACGACACTGACTGGACATGTCCATATTGATGGTCCATCTCGCTGTCCATGTTCAATTAGCCCGTCGCTAGTCAATGTCAATAATGACATGTTTAATTCTAGTAACATTCCAACCATTTTGTCACGTTAATAGTCTCTGTCTACTTTTACGACTTCAGTCTGTACTCTGTCCAATTCTCTTACTGCATCTCTCTCTCTCTCTATCTATCTCTCTCTCTCTTTCTCTCTCTTTCTCTCTCTCTTTCTCTCTCTCTCTCTCTCCCCCTCTCTCTCTTTCTATCCATCTCTAAGTCTTAATTTTCCTCTTGGCGATTTCTCTTTATTTCCCCCCCCCTTTATTTTCCACTCCCTCACTCTCTACTCTCCTAATCTGCCCCTCTCTCACTCTTGCATATAATCTTCCATTCTCTCACTCATAAAATGCAATGCTCTCACTCTCATAATCTGCCTCTCTCTCTCCCACTCTCATAATCTGCCCCTCTCTCTCCCACTCTCATAATCTGCCCCTCTCTCTCCCACTCCCACTCTCATAATCTGCCCCTCTCCCACTCTCATAATCTGCCCCTCTCCCACTCCCATAATCTGCCCCTCTCCCACTCCCATAATCTGCCCCTCTCTCACTATCATAATCTGCCCTATCATAATAGCACACATCATGACATTCACTATAGCACACATCATGACATTCACTATAGCACACATCATGACATTCACTATAGCACACATCATGCCCTTCACTATAGCACACATCATGCCCTTCACTATAGCACACCTCATGCCATTCACTATAGCACACCTCATGCCATTCACTATAGCACACCTCATGCCATTCACTATAGCACAGCACACCTCATGCCATTCACTATAGCACACCTCATGCCATTCACTATAGCACACCTCATGCCATTCACTATAGCACACTCCGTCTATTCACTATAGCACACCTCATGCCATTCACTATAGCACACCTCATGTCATTTACTATAGCACACCTCATGTCATTTACTATAGCACACCTCATGTCATTCACTATAACACACCTCATGCATTTACTATAGCACACCTCATGCCATTCACTATAGCACACCTCATGTCATTCACTATAGTACACATCATGTCATTTACTACAGCACACCCCGTCTATTCACTATAGCACACCTCATGTCATTCACTATAGCACACCTCATGTCATTTACTGTGGTGAAATGTGTGTTATGTGGCTGTTGTCTAGGGTATTAT
>MUZC01000872.1:13874-41753 GCA_002072015.1 Radix auricularia
GACGTACTTTTGGAGGGGGGGGGTCTACGATTTTGTGACGACGCGTGACGTAGGGGGGGAGGGGGTGAAAAATCGCCCAAAATCGCGTGACGTCATTTATGGACGGCCCCTTTCAGATGTAAATTATACCGTCATGAGTTGCCTCACATTGATGAAATGTTGAACTCAAGTTTGAGTGTTTAGTCCAGCAAATAACTACACGGATCTCAGTGTAGTCAAATGCTGACATAATTCTATTTTGCTTTGGGGGTGGGGGGTGGGGGTGTTTTACCTCCTGGAACAGCAGCTAAGTTACTCACAGACTGGAGATCGTGTACCTAGTAGTTGGGGTAGTAAAACTTTGTTAAAAATCCATTCACTACATCACCTCCAGTCTTAATAATCACATTCGTGTTCTCTAATTTAAACAAAAAAATATTTTGTTTCATATGAATATTCACTTGTTATCAGAACTTGTAAAATAAAAAAAATATGTACTGCTTATCTTCATCATTTTATTTAAATTAATTACCTTACTATTATTGAAAGTGCTGATAACTTTCTGTTTGATGTACGAACATTCATAAGACAATGGTGACGTAATGATGGCCAAATTTTTTTTTTACATGTATTCAAATGATCCCAAAAACAAGGTAATGCCACAAAATTATGAAATGGTCAGGAACATACATGGCTTGAGTATGTGGCGCTTTACTTAAACCACGCCTTTATCAGGTCTACTGCATGTACATATACCGTCATATGTCAATGTATATCTAGTGTGTCATTTATCATGGGGAATGTTACTGTTGCTATGGTCGATAGGTAGCAAAGGTGTTATCAAAAGAAAAGTTTATTGTTGACAAGGACATTTTGTTCTCATGGCAGCATTGTTATTGTCGCTGTTGTGCAGTATTTAACTAGGATCGTACATGATTTTTCTACAGATCTGATCTCATCGTTTTATCAACGCCTTTGTTACAGGCAAAGTTTGAAAACCAGGCATGACATAATGTTTATAGGGCTTGGTTATTTCTCAGTTTACCAGGATAGTCGTGCTTTCAACACTCGATGCAAGTAATGGCGAACCTATGGCACGCGTGCCACAGACGGCACGCAGAGCCTCATCAGCCGACACGCGACTAAAATATTACTTCCTTAATCAAACCAGCTAGGCCAAACCCTCATTTTCCGGCTCATTAGAGCGTTGGCACTTTGCTATAAATAAGTGGATTTAGTTGATTTTAGGGCACACTGCCCCAAAAAGGTTCGCCATCACTGCTCAAGGCCTTTAAGTCATCCTATCTTATAGAAGACATACTTTATAGCCAAAATAACGCTAAACGCGACCGATCCCCTCTACTCCTGGTTTAGTTACAGAATGGACACGTGAACGTGGCAGCTAGATTTTGTGTTTGTTTGTCGTGCTCATTATTTGTTTCCTTCAATCTGAAGACCCACGACCCACACCATCAGTGACCGCGATTAAATTTGTTTGATCATCCGCACCAAGCCGCTTGGCCCGCTGTTGCCTGCCTAGTCAGTCAGCCGTCATGCCCATTCCCCGTGGCCCACGCCAGGTCCCGCAAACATTCTGGGGACCTCGTGGTACACAGCTGCTGCTAGCCGGATTAACATTTGCATTTTTACTCATTGGGCTCCCGGCCACACGGACCCGGTAAAGATAACTCAGCCCCACCCCCGCCCTCAAGTGGTTGTCGTTCTCTCAGTTTCATGTTAGTTTTAAGTTCTTACCGTCTATAGCACGACTCTTAAGTTGACCACCTATCATTCGCCTTGATTCGTTTACAATCGCCTTGTTTACATTAAGTTTAATTTGACCCACTATAACACTCTTCTAGATCACCAACAATTTGACTCTTTTTATGCTGACCAACTATTTGAATCTTAAGTTGACCAACTATTTGACTCTTTTAAAGGGGACCAACTATTTGACTCTTTTAAAGGGGACCAACTATTTGACTCTTTTAAAGGGGACCAACTATTTGACTCTTTTCAGAGGGACCAACTATTAAGAGTCAGTTTAGAAGTAAGTGCCTGTCTTAAATTCATGGTCTCGGTATGGGAGTTTGATCACTCACTACTAGGGCTGTCAATTTTTTGAAAAATGCTGCCCGGGTACCCGTCCAAATTTCGAACGGGTACCCGGGTTACCCGTTCAAAACATCGCATAATTTTCACCGTCATACAGCTATACTATGCAACCTAGCCACCTTCCATGCCCCTTATTTCTCAGTAACCACACGGCCGACCTCTAAAAGTGACGTCACGTGATTTTGGCTGATTTATACCCCCTCCCCGCCATTGTCACAAAAACTTAGAACCCCCTTAGAACAAAGATTTGCAGCCGCGCCCCCTCCCCCATAATAGCTGTACGTCCTTTTTGAAAATGAGCATTTGTGAAATAACTTTATTGTCACTTAAGTTTGTATTTAATGTGAAGTTGAACTCTATTAAATCGGTACACGTGTAAATTCATGTAAATCGTCAATAAATAAATTGTAAGCATTCACGTTTTTAAGTGGAACTTTCATTTTAATTTGCTCGTTTTGATTTGATGTCACATTTCTAAAACACACACCCCCTTCGTCACAAATGTATGATCGCCTTCTCCGTAGGTGCTAAACGTCATTTTATTTTATTAGACTGTTAGTAACTAATTTATTGACTTTTAAAAAATTACAAATTGTGGTGTATTATTATTTGGAACGAACACGCAAAACCCAATCGAATGGGGGGGGGGAGAGGGGGGAAGATAAACAACGTCTACAATCGGAAATCCTATGTCGGCGTATTTCAAAGTAACTTTAATGTTTAAAGCAGGGATGTTTTTATTAACAATACCAAACACGGCCTCATTCATCTCTATGCAGTCCCGGCCCACGGCCGACGACTTACCCATTTGAAATTGTTAGTAACTGCTTAATTTATTAACTTTAAAGACTGACAACCTTGTACATCAGTTTTTCTAGGTCAACACGTGTTAATTCACACAAGAAGCACAAGCGAATGCAAGGGGTGTGGGTTATATGAATGAAGGGAGGAGAGGGGGGTAGATAAACAAAATTAGCTAGTATCAATCGGCGTTTTTCAAAGGGAAGTTACTGTCACAGAAGGGATTTTTTTTTTTTGACTAACAAACACCGCTTTTATCTCTAACATCATTATTTTTGGCTGAGGACTTTTATTTTCCTTATCTATACGATTCTTTTAAAGCGCCAAAACCTTTTTGTGTTTGCGATTTCTGTTTCACGTTGAGAGAAAAAGATGTATCAAAGTACATTTCCCGTTGACAGATATTTCTACTAAGATATAATTTACTGTATTCATTTCAAACAAACATTTTCATTTGAAAAATTAATTCGGAAAAAAAAAGCCGAATGGGAGCCAAAGTTTGGCCTTCGTTAATATAGACATTGAAGTTACATTTTCACGGGTACCCGGGCGGAATTGTACTACCCGGGTAATCTGATGGCAAAGGGTACCCGGGTCCCGGGTACCCGTTGACAGGCCTACTCACTACACGAGACTTTATTCTTGAGTGTTCATTTACTTGTCCGCTCTTCTCAACTTGGCGTTAGTGAGAAACAGAAAGATTATCAGAAACATTCATAGACTAAGTGAGGATAAAACTTTATAAATCAAACAAATACTAACTTGGCTAAACATTTATAAAACACAACACTGTATTTTTAAACGATAATAAGCGCATGTAGACTATATATTCATTCTTTCAATGGGCTCGCAATTGGAAATACAAACCATTGATGCGCATGATTATAAAAAGTGCAACGAAAAGTATATCTTACAAAATTTTGTTCTACGAGCACCGTTAGTAAGTTTTCATATAATTATAAAAAGTTTGTTATAGCCTGTAATAGCGGTAAGATTCACTGGAATAAACTCGAAACATGCCACCGCTTGAAGTTTTAAAAGTAATTAACTCTCGAAGACTAAAAAAGACCTAAACAAATAAAAAGAAAAGAAGAAGAAAAAAAGAACAACGTGTAACAAGCGGTCTGTATATGCAATTGAGATGTTAACACAATGCAGGACAAAGTCTGACTCACCACAGCCATTAACACCAGTCAGGACAATAAGTACGTTCAATAGGAGTACGTACTGGTATTTATTTTAATGCGTTGTTATAAATGCGAAATAAAAATAATCCCATTAAAAAAATTATTACATGTATTTTTTTTTAAACGTTTGAGAATACGTTGAAAACTTCAAAGGCATTCCATTAAACTTCACAAAATCAAACAAAATCTCTACCCCAAAAAGCACATAAATTATAACTAAAATTAACTCTAAAAAATACTTCAATACTTATGAAAATTATGACATGTAACTAAGATAAAAACAAGTTTATTTAGAATTTGATAGCACAGTGCATCGCGATCTAAATTTTAATCTTATTATTTCTATGGGGGCCATCCAAAAAGTATGTCACGCTATTTTTGACCATTTATTAACTCCACCCCCCCTGGTCACAAATCTCGAACCCCCCCCCCCTAAAGTACGTCACACTTTCGTACAAAAATATATTTTTTCTTAACAAAATAATTAAAATTTGACATAAAACACCTTGACGTCACACTTGGCCGGACACCCCCTCCCCTATGTCACAAACTGTCACACTTTCTTTCACCCCCTCCCCCTCTCTGGAGCGTGACGTTCTTTATAGACGGCCCCAAAGATTATAGTTTTTGCTTCAGGAAATTATTAGTTTATTTTGTCTCTACCATCCTTAAAAAAAAAAGCAGAATATTTTTGGGGACTAAAAATAACCTATATAGCTCAAACAAATTTTAATGAATCCTGTAAATGAACTTGATTGTCTAAGTTGTGAATACATGATTTAATGTGCGGGGCGTGGCATTCTTGTGGCTGGAATTAGATTAAGATGGGAGGTAATGTATTAAACAATTTATGGAAAACTATGAAGAACTAAAATACAACGCAACAACAATCTAATAGGGTTCTTCATTTCTAAAACCGGAAAACGTCATAGCTCATTTCGTAATGTTCTTTTTTTGGATTACATTTTAGCGGAATAAAATTTTGAGGCATAAATAGATCTACAGTCAAATCACTATGTTCTCAAAATTGTTGGCTTAGTAAAATTATGAAATTGTTTTTTATTTTGCAAGTCCAATAAGCTGTCTTAAATTAACGAATAATTAAAAATTAGCTGAAAAGATCGATCATTCTCAATATACCTACATTCACGTATTGACGCGTATCTTTTATTATTTTTTAAAATGAATTTGTCCTTACAAAAGATAAATTTAGATATAATATTTCTATTAATAGATTTCCGCCATATTATGAACATCCCTATACAATATCAGATAGAAATAGGGATTTTTTAAAAAAAATGTTTTTTTTTCTGTATGCTAGAACAAATACCTTCATACTTTCCTTTTTGCAGTCTTTGATTCGGGAGCAATGTTCCCTTTAAGCTGCGCGGTTGCGCGGCCGCGCAGACATCTTACTGACGCCACCCAGCAGTTTCGAAATACCGCGCAGCAAATTTTGTAAAATATAGCACAATAAAATAAAATGAATGCTGCACGACTTTGAACAGCAGTTTTTTCTCTAGCACATGGACTAACAATCCTTAGAGAAAACATTGTTCGGGGTCGGAACTGTTTGCCTGAACTAGTTGTCCGAACTGGTTGACTGAACTGGTTGCCTGAACTGGTTGCCTGAACTGTTTGCCTGAACTAGTTACCCGAACTGGTTGACTGAACTGGTTGCCTGAACTGTTTGCCTGAACTAGTTACCCGAACTGGTTGACTGAACTGGTTGCCTGAACTGTTTGCCTGAACTGGTTGACTGAACTGGTTGCCTGAACTGGTTGCTTGAACTGGTTGCCTGAACTGGTTGCCTGAACTGGTTGCTTGAACTGGTTGCCTGAACTGGTTGCCTGAACTGGTTGCCTGAACTGGTTGCTTGAACTGGTTGCCTGAACTGGTTGCTTGAACTGGTTGCCTGAACTGGTTGCCTGAACTGCTTGCCTGAACTTGTTACCTGAACTGGTTGCCTGAACTGCTTGCTTGAACTGGGTGACGGAACTGGTTGCCTGAACTGGTTGCCTGAACTGGTTGCCTGAACTGGTTGCCTGAACTGGTTGCCTGAACTGCTTGCCTGAACTGCTTGACTGAACTGGTTGCCTGAACTGGTTGCCTGAACTGGTTGCATGAACTGGTTGCCTGAACTGCTTGCCTGAACTGGTTGCCTGAACTGCTTGCCTGAACTGGTTGACTGAACAAACCTTATAAACCAATTCACTATGAGCATTCAAAGCTCTAATAAACATGCAGATTAGACATAAACCATGCATTAATAAGCATAGGACGCAATAATCTTCTGTATAGAAGAGAAAGAGCGTCTTGAATGTATAAAAGCAGATTTTAACAAAACATGTCTCCAAGTAGCCGCCTTTATTTATTATGTTTATAATGTCAATGGTTGTAGAGCTTTTCATGCTCTGATTAACTTATTTCCGTTGCATTCTGCCCTGGACAGACATACGGCTGAGCCCATTAGGCATAGACTTTCTATAGGCTTACTTTATGCTATAAGCGTAGCAACTTAAAAATGTTCCGATAGTTAATATTATTTTGTATTAATTTTAACTCCATTCATGAATCTTTCCCTTGAAGAAAATTTTATTTTAAAAAACCTCTGTTACAAAACTTAAAAAAAAATATTGGCTATATCTTTCATGGATTCTTATGATCAGCTTTTTTGGTCATACCGAACTATCTCTTCATTTTTGAACCGACAGATTAAAAAAAAAATCATCGTCTCGTATAATTTATAAACTTTGCTACCCAAGGTTTTATTAAAATCTTTAAAAAAAAAAAAAAAAGATCATTAACTAAGACATTCTTTTCATTAAAGTGTGTGTGTGTGGGGGGGGGGAACTTTTCAAACCCGGTCCTGCGCTAGAGCGTTAAAAATACTTTGAACGTATTGTATTCACGTGGTGTTGCGAGATCTGCAGATAACCGCAAAAAGATTACCCAGCAGCTATTTCAATCTTGAATGGAGAAAGGGGGAGGGGGTGAGTAGGCTGGTGGAAAGAAGAAACATTTGAAAGACAATAGGAGAGCATCTTTGGGACCTTTTCACAGTGTACCGGACACGTTGGAGCAGTAATCACAAAAGATGACCGAGGCTCTTAGCAATCCTACATGTGTGCGGTCGCCATGAAGCAAGAAATGAACGGTGGGACAGATGTTGCGGTGTGCAGGAAGACAAGACAGAAAAGCCCGTGATAAGAATTAAACATTGAGTTGTCCATCAAACGATCAATATCATAAAGCTTCTAAAAGAGAAAACGTCATGCCGCACTCGACACCCAAAGATTGATTCAGTCGAGAACAGTTTTGTACGGTGGTCAAAGATGACACACACAGGATAAACTTTCAAATATATATATATAATCTATTTATGGGGTGAAGATTAAAATGTGTCATGTAATTTTGATTTTTTAAAAAGGCATTTGAAGTTTCCATTCATTTACTATAACAATCTTATCTCATCGTTATGTTAATTGATTAAAATAATGAAAATAATTTTGAAATGTTTAAAAGTTTCGCAGGATTTTGGCCCAATACATAACTAAATAAGTCCAAACACACTATTATCCACGCAAGCGACTAGCAGTTTGAGTATTAAGAAATGTAATAAATATTTACATGCTTACTAAATTGATTTTGTTTTTATTAATGGGTTTGATGAAAAGTGTGAATAAATAATTAATATTTTGGCGAATTTGTAAAAGTTTGCTACCCAGATTTTTATTGCAATCTGAATAATGCCCTAAATTTAATATAAAAAAAAGATGTTTTGTGTGTTTATATTAGATTCTACTTGTTTTAATACTGAACTCCCTAATTACACGCCAATATCATATGCTATAATATAATTCAACAAGTTAAAAAAAAAAAAGAATGACTTTGTTGGCTATTTGGTGTGCATGTGTGTGTGTGTGTGTGACCGTGTGTGTGTGTATGTGTGTGTATGTATGTGCGTGTGTATGTGTGTGTGTGTGAGTGAGTGTGTGTGAGTGGGCGTGTGTGTGTAGTTTTAAACCTCAAAATAGTTTTTAATGGTTAGGTTACCAGGTTGCAAGAAAGTAGAACCTCAATTCTGAAGAAAAGGACACGTTTCAAATTCTTTGTCCTCGCATAATGTTTTCTTCTTGTGTCCCAGAAGAGGCGAACTATCTCTTTGTCGCCAGAATTGCTGCCTTGCTCATATCTCTGTAGATGCATCTTCACCACCACAGGATTATAAAGCATGACGTGCCTTAGACATTTAGCCTTTAAACAGGGAGACTTAAATATTGAGGCATTGATGTTGAGAATATTATGGGTTAGAACCCAATGCAATAATTTTTTATTTAAAAAATAATAATAATTCGACTGTCCTCCATAAGTGTAAAACAGGTAAACAGGGTATGAGTTAGACTGACAGGACGTAACAAAACATTAAACGTTTCGGTAAAGAGCCTTCCGCAACAAACAAACAATACACAAATAAAACGAAAAGAAATGAAAATTAAAATAATTTTTTACGCCCTTTCAGCCTAACTCATACCCTGTTTACCTGTTTTCCATGTACTAATTTATAAGCCTGATTGCTGTTTCAGCCTTATTTTGTCCTCCATAAGCTTGATAAGAACGACGTCTACTACATTAAATGCCATTGAAATCACGATCTTCTTCTCGTCAAAGAGCTAAATATTTTTGAAATATTAGGAACAGAGCTTCTACAGACACACGTATACTCTGTGTTCCTAAGACAAGAACTAATACATTTGGCGAATGGTCATTCTCTTTTTGTGCAGCCATGCAACGGAATTCTCTTTCATTACACATCCGTAGTATTTCAACTGCTAAGTCTTTCAATACTGCACTTATGACACATCTTTTCAAAATTTCTTTTAATGATTAACGTAGCTGATGTATAACGTATTGTCATTTATGTAGTTAGTATGATATGACTGTTTATTTAATTAATATATGTATTGTTATCTCCCTGTACAGCGCTTTGAGCCCGGCTCCTAGCTGGGATACAGCGCTTTATAAATTATCATTTTATTATTATTATTATTATTGAAATGTTAGGAACAGTGCTCTATCTCTTGTAATGTGAAATGTTTGGTACACAGCTGTATCTATTCAAATATTAGGCACATAGCTCTATCTCTTGAAATATTTCAATTCTATCATATTTCATGGATCGTAGAGCAGTCGATAGGGATTAGCAGGCCTGTAAGATTTGAAAATTTAATCCCATATGGGCATAACATAATTGTTAAACACATAGAGTCTATACTGCAATAAGTTTCTTGAATTTTCGTCATCAATACTCAATATGTAAAATAAACATTTAAGTTAAAACTTTTTAAAACATATTGTGAACAAAATGAAATATTCGGCCCGGAAAAAAAATAGTTTTAAAAATTTCCTAATAGAATTTGTCGATTTTCATTTGACTTTAGGTTGACATAGAAATGCGGAAGTGCAATATTTGTAAAACTTTTTTTTTTTAAATCCCCTTTGTTCCCTTCCCTTAAAAAGACGAGGAAGAAAACCCTCCAAAATCTGTACATAAAAATGAATGTTAATATTTAAAATAACAATTTTATTTTGACGTCTAGAAAAACTTGACGTTGGAATGCATTCCGATGACTCATGCGTGTATTTATACATGTATATTAAAACATGGCCGAATCTATGACTCATGCGTGTATTTATACATGTATATTAAAACATGGCCGAATCTATGCTCGTGGAATGTTGGGCTCATGCACACAGCTGTGAGTGCGGCCAATCGATCCTTGCCTGGACATTTTGCCTGCTCAAAGGGGAAAGGCATTATACACGTACACAGAGGCGTTACTAAGGCCCCTAAGGGGGAGCGGACCGCACCGGGTGACACGATTAGAAGGGGTGACAACATCAAAACATGAAATTCTGCATGTTCCCGTTTTTTGGTACTGGCAAACTCACTGGAGGTCTATGGGATAAGTCCTGAGCGGGTTGCCAAATGAGATACCGCACCTGATTTCACCAACCGTAATGACGCCTCTACACGTGCATAGCTAGTGGTCGTTGTCAGATCTAGATCTGTGCACCTACCGTTACGAATTGAAGCGTTGGTCTATCCACACGTCACCCTGCTTCAGCCACTTGGACCATGGCTGAACATTTCCTAAAATATATCATAATGGTTTTATTTTAAGGACTTCTGCTCTAGGTTTGCTTTATAGGCAGTTACATAGCCCCGCCCCCTCTCCTTAAAATTGTAAATGAGGGGCTGCAATGTTTTGGCCAACGGCGGATTTCCTGTTGGTTTGTTGGGATGGGAGTGGGTGAGTATGCTCTACGGCACTAACCCTAACTAAGCACCTAGCTATAAATCAGTAAACATTGGGGATGCAGTACACATTTTAATCTTTTATTTTTTGGTACCGTATTGTTGTCTTCGCATAGTTTCTGGTAGAGAGAACTCAGAGAAGAGATAATTATTATATATTTTTTTAATTACAGTTCAGATTTAGAAGAAAATTTCTTATCTCATACATTTCAGTCGCTCCTAATATATTTTTGCGTCTCACGCTTATCATTATTTTACGTTTAGTCTTGAATTTTTATGATAGTTTTAAATGTTGTTTGTTTGTCGTTTTCCTGTTTCGTTTAGGCAGTCCCCTTCTCCACGCCCGAATTCAAGACGAATTTTAGACGGCTGCTTATAACTTTCTTGAAAAAGTAAGGTTATTCTGAAATAGATCTATATATTTTCTTTAAATAGTTATATTTTACGCAAGCGCGGGGGAAAAATCATCTTTTATGAAAAGGCAAAGAGTTTCTTCCTGCTTCTGACAAGCAACGGTCTTAATAAATAGTCCTGAGAAACAACACTGTATTCATGCGCCCGTCCACGCGCACACCAGAAGACGACGGGGACAGCGATGACGGAGGTAATGGCTAGAAAAAAAAGAAGATGATAAGAGTGATTAACTGATGAAAGCTAATCGATACTGGTCACATGTGGCACACCTATGATCGTTGTTGCTACCGATATCGATCCCAGTCGGAGCCGAAGCTTCACCAATCAATAAATTCATTCGATTATCTTACACTAGTGGGCAGTGGGTTTAATATTTCTGTGCAATAATCCGGTCATTTTTAAGTTTCTCACTGTTTCACTTTTGTAAAATCTATTCTCCACACTGTCTCCTGTGAAGTCTTAAAATAAGTCTGTTTAACTATGTTTTTATCAAGGCAATTATTCTGCCCCAATATTAAAACTATTGATATAGGTTTAGGCTTTTTCACTAAATTACTTACACTTAAGGCAATCAGTCTGTTTCACTATGTAGTCTTCATTAGGTCTCACATTGTTTCATTATGAAGTCTTGACGTCGGTCACAGATTGTTTCACTATGAGGTCTTGATGTCGGTCACAGATTGTTTCACTATGAGGTCTTGACGTCGGTCACATATTGTTTCACTATGAAGTCTTGATGTCGGTCTCAGATTGTTTCATTATAAAGTCTTGATATAGATCTCAGATTGTTTCACTATGAAGTCTTGATGTCGGTCTCAGATTGTTTCACTATGAAGTCTCAATATAGATCTCAGACTGTTTCACTATGAGGTCTTGATGTCGGTCTCAGATTTTTTTCACTATGAAGTCTCAATATAGGTCTCAGATTGTTTCACTATGAAGTCTTGATGTCGGTCTCAGATTGTTTCACTATGAAGTCTTGATGTCGGTCTCAGATTTTTTCACTATGAGGTCTTGATGTCGGTCTCAGATTGTTTCATTATAAAGTCTTAATATAGATCTCAGATTGTTTCACTATGAAGTCTCAATATAGGTCTCAGATTGTTTCACTATGAAGTCTTGATGTCGGTCTCAGATTGTTTCACTATGAAGTCTCAATATAGATCTCAGATTGTTTCACTATGAGGTCTTGATGTCGGTCTCAGATTTTTTTCACTATGAAGTCTCAATATAGGTCTCAGATTGTTTCACTATGAAGTCTTGATGTCGGTCTCAGATTTTTTTCAATATGAAGTCTTGATGTCGGTCTCAGATTTTTTTCAATATGAAGTCTTGATGTCGGTCTCAAATTTTTTTCAATATGAGGTCTTAATATAGATCTCTGAGTGTTTCACTATGTTTTCACTATGTCTTGATTAAAAACTGCACCCATGATGCACTGTTCATTTGTAAAGCGTTTCTTTATCTTAAGCTGTATTTTCTAAGACATGATGCACGCTGTAGTAGCAGTGCCTTATAATTTATTTTAGGTTACAAGCTGTAGTAACAGTGCTTTATCATTTATGTTTGGGTACAAGCTGTGGTAGCAGTGCGTTATAATTTATGTTTGGGTACAAGCTGAGGTAGCAGTGCCTTATAATTTATGTTAGGGTACACGCTGTAGTAGCAGTGCCTTATAATTTATATTAGGGTACAAGCTGTGGTAGCAGTGCCTTATAATTTATGTTAGGGTACAAGCTGTGGTAGCAAAGACCTGTCTTTATTTGGCTACTATTGAATGTCATGTCAAGACGTCTTTAGACTGCAAGACTTAGATCAAATATCATACGAACAAAAAAATTAACTTGTATGTCGGCTAATCTGTATGTTCATACGTTTTATTGGAAATACGCCTAAACCCACGTCATGTGACGAAACATATATGTTCAGTAAGAAGTTTTAAAAGTGAGAAATCATCTTAGTTTTTAAAAAAATTTTGTGATCATATTTGCTATTGTAAAGAAGAGATATCGATTAATTGAACTTTTCAAACCAAAGAAAGGCGCATCATTCCAGTCAAAGGTCCTTAAACTGAACTGAGGGGATGAACACAATATTGTGTCATTGACATACGGTTGCATAGAAGGATTAGCACCCTTGTGTTTTAAAGATTTAACCTCAAAACATGTCTCTCTAAAGGTGCTGCGTTCCTCCACGCAGTCCACCCTTAAAGTTATCGGACGGGGGTGAACGCAGGAAGAAGACTATCGGCTTGCGCTCTTTCGAATAAGCGGCAACAAAATTATGGACAAATATTTCGAAATTCTCGAAGGCGCGTGACAGCAAACACAAATTTGAAAAAAAAAATTGTTTTTGAACGTCAGTTGTGTGACAGCAAACACAAATTTGAGGTAAAAAATTGTAGACTTTAAATAAATTATTTAAGAGAGTTTTTGAACATCAGAGAACAGCAAACATGCTGGAATATTATGGACGATCAAAGTTATAACAGAAAGCCACCATCATCACCATCATAAAGTTACAGTTGATTGGCCCAGGGGGTCTGAGTAGTTGTCACAAACAAGGCAGAGACTCTGTCCATTCATAATGTTGAAATTATGGTCTTTTCTTGAGTTGAAATAGTAACCTTTTAAATCTATGGTGGATTAAAGGGGGGGGGGCTGAACGGGCTATAGCCAGGGGTGCCATGCAGTCTTAATCCGCCCCTGTATTAAATTATGATTAAAATCATTATTCATTTTAGGTTATTCTTTGCAATTCGTTTTTATTTATACTGGAAATAAACTTGCAGTGAATAGTTGAGTGCGATGAGTGCAATTTCCAAAATTTATTCGGTAGTCTTTTTGTGTCTTTTACAGTGTCCAGCCAGCAATGCCCAATGTACAGTTTTCGGAGACAGTATTCTGTGCGAATAAAGATGTCTTTCATATCTTCCTCTTTCAAACCTAACTATGCCCTCTGATCAGTAAAACATTTGAGGACCGTTGCTTAAGCCTTACTATGAACATTTCGATTTTAAACAACTGACTAGGCAATACGATTATACCAGTTTCTCTCATTACTCAAACAATGAAATAAAGATCGCAAGACAGTAAACACTTCACGAATACGTATTTCTGATACTTGCTCTACTACTTTCATCAAAATAATGTAACTTTTTTCATATCATACTGTAACATCGTTGGCTTATCCCTTTTTTTGTCATTGATGGTTCATTATACTTTATTTTGTTGTTTTATCATGATTGTGATAATTTGCTGTTCATACTTTTACAGCTTTGGTTTATCATACATATACAGTGTTCACTTATCAGACATAAACATTGTTGACTTATCATACTTAATAGCTTTTGCTTATCTTACTGTGACGTCGTTTAATGAACGGGTTGCTTGGCAACCTTTAAGGTTATAAAAAAAAAGGTATCCCGCATTTGACCCATGAAGCCATAAGACCACCCCCATCTTGAAGGCAGTGACAGCTTGCATTCGTCATAGTTATAACGTAGCCATCAGACTCACATAGCCAACACACATCAGTTAGCAATGTCATGCAGAAATCCTTCCACGTACAGCGTTTGTTTTTAACAAAATGTATCATATTATATTTTTAATAAAGTTATAATGTTTAGAAGGAATGGGTATTACTTTCTGTTTTGTTTTGTTGTTGGTGTGTTAATTTAAATATTATAATAACAAAATGTATCGTACAAAAGGTTGCCAAATATCACAGAAAACAACACGTTAATTACTTATTAAGTTTAAAAATCTGACTTTTTACAAATAAAAGTCAAGCTTTTGAGATAGCTAATAGAAGAGGCTGGATAGCGAAGTAAATAATGCACTCGCTAAACAAACTGAGGGGCGTGGGATCGAAACCACAATACGCAGTCACAATAAAGAAGGATGAATGACCACGCTAAGACCTGGCAGGGAGTTGGGGACCCACCAAGGTCCACCAAGCCCCCACTAATCTCTAATGGCAACATTAGGGCCCCCTACGACCATCGGGTATGGGACCCTCTAATAAATAATAGAAGGAGCAACAATGTTTTAAATTATTAATTTCAGAAAAAAAAAATCAACATAATCACTGACTGATGGACAGAGACGTCAGAAGGGTTGGTGTCACTCGGGGCGGTAACTTATGGTGTAAACCCCTCACGACTTAATCCAGAGAACTCCTCCGAGTTTTCCAATGCCAAATAACGGGAACATACATCATTTTTTGGTGTCACCCGGGGCGGCCCGCCCCACCGCACCCTTCTAGTGACGCCACTACATTTGTGCGTAATATAACATGCATAAACTGCTTATAAAAACTTTTGATTCAGTTTCCGAAATTGTATTTTTTAAAAAAATATTCTAAAATAATACTAACGTGTTTTTTGTTTTAAAGGTACTTGGAGTATTGAGAGAGAAAATATGCGGTGTAAAAGTATGTGGAATATTAAAATATCAATAGATTTCAAGGGCCCAAAAACATGAGCGTTGGTGAATATAAATGGAGATTGTCTTACTATTTTCGATTCTTATAAATAAAATTTTGAACTTGAATGCAAATTATTCCTCGCAATCGCAAGCAAACAATATGAATAGAAATAAAATTAGGAAAAAAAATATATACATTTATAGAACGCAATAAAGAAAGAAGAAAGAGAGAGTGTGAGAGAGAGGGAGGGAGAGAGAGAGAGAGAGAGAGAGAGAGTGAGAGAGAAAGAGAGAGGAGAGTGAGAGAGAGTATGGCTTTATATTAAAACACTCTTCTATATCAGCTCAGAGAAATGTGAAAATATTTTTAAATTTAAATCGCTGCATGAATATAATTTAATAAAAACAACAACAAACAACACGTTTTGATCCAGGTTGGTGACGTCAACTTTAAAACGAGACTAAGCTCCCGCTTCAATCTTAATTCTAAAATTCTAAACGCATTCGGAAATGATTGAGAACCCTTGCTTAATCGATATAGACCACCACCATATTTGAGTGTTCAGATTTTAGGAGCCTCAACCAATCATACCAAGTGAAGTTTAAATTTTAAAAAAAGAAACAACAACTCTAATTCAAATCTCAAGTACATCTGTGACGAAGTAAATCTTTAAACTTAATCTGAAATTAATAAAGGATAAAAATTGGAGAGTTAACGTTTGCAGTGGTGAAATATGTTACCCAAAATCCTTGATCCGCGCGCGACATCTGGCGGGACAAAGAAACGAAACTAACATTTAAGAATTATTTCAGCCCAAGAAATTCGACGTAGAGCCGAGAGTATTATTCAAACACACGCTCTTAAGATTTATTAAAAATCTGATCGTTAAAGTTTTTTAAAAAGTACTGATAACATTTTATACAAACAAGGAATAGGCTGTTGAAAATATCAATAATATGTAAAATGGTGGCCTAATGGAAAAAAAAATGAAAAAAAAGAAAGAAAGAAATAGAATTCGCATTTTTTAACTGTTACTATAAAATGATTTTTTAAAAAATTAAAAACATTGAATTTGAATATCGTTATTTTAAAGCGGCTTATTTTATTTTCTTCCATTCATAATTTAGTTATCAAACACCCAAAGTAGGAATAAAATCATGATTTCTTTATTGGGAATACTTCAAAGATTAAAAATATTGACGAGAAACAGCATGAATGTCTGTCACAAATGATTGGTGGCGACGTGACAGTGCTTTTTGTTTGTTTGTTTATTTGCTATTTTAGTGTGAGTAAAATAATAATGAGCTAGTTAATTTCCTTTAAAAAAATCACAGTGGAATATTTTTTAACAGTGGTTCTCTTACAGAACTGGACTCCGAAATTATTCTTCTAAAAAAGACATAACGGATTAAATAACAATAAAAGGACAGCAACTTTTGTGTAGCTCTAATTAATACAGCGATATTATGACTTATGACGCAACATGGGTTTTAAACCATCGTTTTCCGTTCAGAGAACCCAGTGTTGTGATTTGGTATGGGAGTGGGTGTGATGGGAAGGGAGCTAAACCCTGAATGCAAAAGAGAGGAAATAATATTTTTTTTAAAAATAAGTATCAAGGGGACGCTAAAAGTCACGTGATTGGTCAGATCTCAGATAAAAAATTACGACGTGTGATATCGTAAAGAACGGTACGTCAAGACATGCATTTTGTTGGGAGTATTTCTATGACGTTCACTTCATTAAACTATGGTTAAATTTACACTTGTTTTAAGTCACGTATTAAACAAATATGTTTCAAATCATTCTAAAATGTTTACTTCATTGAACAAAATTAACGCCATTCAATGACGTTCACTTCATTGTACTATATTAAGTATAGTCATTCTGTAACGTTCACAACTTGAATTAAGTTTAAAGACAAGCAATAAATTTCAATTCAATGAACCATGATTCAAGACATTCTATAACGTTCATTTCATTGAACTATGTTCAAAGTCATTCTATAACGTTCATTTCATTGAACTATGTTCTAAGTCACTCTATTACGTTCATTTCATTGAACTATGTTCTAAGTCACTCTATTACGTTCATTTCATTGAATTATATTTCAAGTCATTTTATAACGTTCATTTCATTGAACTATGTTTACATTCACAGCCGTTCTATAACGTTCACTTCAACGAAGCCTGTTTACAGCCGCTCTATAACGTTCACTTCAATGAAGCATGTTTACAGCCGGTCTATAACGTTCACTTCAATGAAAACAGTATTAAGTCATTCAATCCTGTGGCGGAATTAAGTGCTAAAACTGAACAAAACCAAGAGTAACAACCAACACCATCTTAAAGTGAGATGGATTACTACTATATTTCTGAGATGTAAAGCCATTGCAACGATTACCAACATTTTTATATTTTTCAAACCGAAGTGTTGCTCTGATGTCCCGAATATGTTGTAAAATTAGTTTTTATAATTGGATTGCCTATCATTGGCGGCTATAATTGGCTTGCCTATCAATGGCGGCTAGAATTTGTTTGGCTATCAATGGCAGCTAGACTTGGCTTGCTTTTCAATGGCTGATAGAATGGCTTGCTTATCAATGGCGGCTAGAATTGGCTTGCTTATCAATGGCGGCTAGAATTGGCTTGCCTATCAATGGCGGCTAGAATTGGCTTGCTTATCAATGGCGGCTAGAATTGGCTTGCCTATCAATGGTGGATAGAATGGCTTGCTTATCAATGGCGGATAGAATGGCTTGCTTATCAATGGCGGCTAGAATTGGCTTGCTTTTCAATGGCTGATAGAATGGCTTGCTTATCAATGGCGGCTAGAATTGGCTTGCTTATCAATGGCGGCTAGAATTGGCTTGCCTATCAATGGCGGCTAGAATTGGCTTGCTTATCAATGGCGGCTTGAATTGGCTTGCCTATCAATGGCGGATAGAATGGCTTGCTTATCAATGAAGGCTAGAATTGGCTTGCTTATCAATGGCGGATAGAATGGCTTTCCTATCAATGACGGATAGAATGGCTTGCCTATCAATGGCGGCTATAATTTGCTTGGCTATCAATGGCGGCTAGAGTTGGCTTGGCTATCAATGGCGGCTAGAATTGGCTTGGCTATCAATGGCGGCTAGAATTGGCTTGGCTATCAATGGCGGCTAGAATTGGCTTGCTTTTCAATGGCTGATAGAATGGCTTGCCTATCAATGGCGGATAGAATGGCTTGCTTATCAATGGCGGCTAGAATTGGCTTGCTTATCAATGGCGGCTAGAATTGGCTTGCCTATCAATGGCGGCTAGAATTGGCTTGCCTATCAATGGCGGATAGAATGGCTTGCTTATCAATGAAGGCTAGAATTGGCTTGCTTATCAATGGCGGATAGAATGGCTTTCCTATCAATGACGGATAGAATGGCTTGCCTATCAATGACGGATATAATTTGCTTGCCTATCAATGACGGATAGAATGGCTGGCCTATCAATGACGGATAGAATGGCTTGCTTATCAATGACGGATAGATTGGCTTGCCTATCAATGACGGATAGAATGGCTTGCCTATCAATGACGGATAGAATGGCTTGCCTATCAATGACGGATAGAATGGTTTGCCTATCAATGACGATGGCGATGCAAGAACTTATTAGTTGCTTGAGTTCATTGACGGATTTTGTGCAAAGTATCGCACATTGAGTCTCAATTTGCCCCACTCTAAGTTTGCGCCGCACAAATTTTTCACGCCCTTGAATAAATATTATTTATATTTTTTCTTAACCCTTTAACCCCGTGATTAATTTACATCAATATTTGCATTTTCGTGAAACAAAAGAAAATATTATGCTCATTAACTTAGCTGACTCCATGACTGACTGAATCTTACCATGTCTCACATATTTCGATGCATTTTGAATGTCCCATGACTTAAAAAAAAACTTTTAATGAAACATTAGATCTGGATCGAAATTCCAGGTTTCAGAACGGTAAGTCGATCGCAACGACCATAAATAAAGTTAACTGCAAGAAACCCATGTTGATGTCATAAGTGAGACTGACTTAGATATTAAAAGAGTTTATAAAAATATTTATGTGTTTTGGCTCTTGGAGTTTTTTTAAACCTCTTTTAAGATAATAAAATAATAATTAAAAAGTGCATCGATTTTTTTTTTACTTATTTACCGTGTGTAGCGAAAACATCCAAGGAAATAGGGCGGGACCGGTGAAAATATTGAAGGTAAAATAAAACAAGATAAAAGAAAAAGGAGGAACAAATAGTGAGTTGTTTCCATCGTTGTTACCAACTAGTGTGTTTAAAATACAATACACCATTGCTTGTCAAAATGGTGGTCCGCGGAGCGATGCCGGTCAGCGGGCCATCCACCGTCGGTCTTCAGGAGTTATTAAGAAAGAACCGAAAATCTAATAATAATCCTCAATTTTCATCCTTTAATACTAACTATATAGAATATATCAATTACTGGGGAATAAGTTCATAAAATGAAACAAATAAACAAAATAGGTTTCATTTCGTTACTACTTCAGGTAAGGGAAATAGTGCACCGGTCCCTGGTGCAATGAAATAATTCCTGCTGGTTCCCCATACTAAAATATTTGAGAATCACTGCAGTGAAATGTGATTTGATATCATTTTTTGGAATCTTGTCATTTTTCAATTATTTTTGTGTGTGTGGGTTAATTTATAACTGTTGGTAATTAACATTTCTGTTGCCTCGAACTCTATTGTTGTAGTGCCTAATTTTTATTTAGGGTCCTCAAGTTAATATTCCAAATGTTAAGTTACGGCCACCAGTTTTTATTACTTAGTTAATGCCCCTTTAAGTTGTTTTGGTGCCCCAATGATGAGTTGTGGCATATTTACTGTAAGGCCACCCCATCCTCCCATCGATGGACGTTTTATAAATTAATACGAACAGGCTTTGGACTTAACTGTCACTCCGATAAAAAAAATTCCCTTTTAAAAATATAACTTAACTTTTCTAGAGACCATTTCTCAAATCCAACTCTTAAAAAAAATATGGAGAACTGGATTACTTGGACTGGATTACATGGATTGGATTACGTGTCAGACCGGGTGTGTTCCATAAATCGATTCTCAAACCCAGACTCAAGTATTCTGGATCGAGTTAACAATGTCGACTGAGCGAGGTTGGTCACCGTGGAAAACGCGCGTGAAAAGGCGCGCGGTATTTACTCCGCCAGACCAGACGTTTTCTTAATCGTGCGTCACAACAGCCGGGAAAAAGTCTTTTCAACCAACAAGAATGGCCCAACGTTTTAGGGGAGGGCTTACACGCAAATGTTGCCAAAAGATTTCATTATATAAAGTTCTCCGTACGTGGCATATCAACGCTGACTGCTGTGGACGGTTAAAAAAGCTGAAGTAAAGGGCGGCTACCTTCATTTAAAAGTGGAGCTCTTGCTCTAAAGTGTTTACTTCTTTGGTTGTTGGGAATTCGTGAAGGGTTAGTTGTTGCCAAGGTGTGAAAAGCATAAACATTTTACGAGTAAATACATTTACCGTTTAATAGTTATTTAAATTATAAAATTTTGTTGTAACTTAACATTTAAAAAAAACCGACCCAGTGAATTATATTAAAAAACAAAAACATGAAATAACGTTTTTAAACATAATTTTTGCTTAACATTGTAACATCTCTCGTACAATTTTAGTCTATACATGGTTAGCTTCACATAAGGTTGCGTCATTACTATGCACACGTGTTCTAAGACAACTCAGTCTGTGCTTCAACCAGAGCCAAGATTTTTTAGAAAACAACGTTTCGTTCCTTGTTAGCTATCTTGTGTTCAATTGACACTACAGATATCTGTGTTTTCACCAGGTGGCCCTTGAGTCTGTGACACACGCAGCGCGGCGTCGGCTGGCGAGGGGATGAAACCGAGACACTCGATAACAAGGGCGTCAAGCCTCGTTTACCTCATCACAGACCTCACATATATGAGCTTCACCTGTAGGCAAGGCGCCAAGAACGTTCTCTGTTGCCAGCCCACTGATGCGAGTTGAGCTATGATGTAAGTTTGAAAAGTTATCTAATTATTATAGTTTTGTAATATTAAATTAATTTTAAGCAACAACAACAACAGCCTGCTGACAAATTTAACTAACATAAATTCAGGTAAAACATCTTCAAAGCGACTACATTTTTACTGCAGTGTTACAATGGTGTCGCGAATGTAGAGAAAAAGTATAGACGTGAGGGTTGGGGGATCTGAATAAGAACATATTCTGTTTTCAGAAATGTTGTTTGTAAGTTAAAATAAAAACATTGCATTTCAATGATTGCAGATATAGCCCGTCGTTAATTTAAGCATACACCTATCAGTGCGCCATTGTTTGTGGACAAACCAACCTGCATGGTGCACCTTGGTTTCCATTGTATATGTCACCTCAGCAAAGCGGTTAAAGCCGACCCACATACTGGCTTCCGACTGTTATGCCATCTAAAGCTCTCAACCATTCAAGCACTACACACGTCAGACATTTCAGCCTTTCGCCACCGCCGCAACTAACCCCCACCCCTTTTTAACCAAATTTAAATTTAAAAGAATCGCTCGCGCAAACCAAAAAACTTTCCCGGTAACACATAAACGAAACGAACACAATACTTTTAAAAAAGGAGCGCGGATAAGCCCCTAAGTCTCCGTGTGACTTTTTTCGAATGATTCAAAAACAAACGAAACAAAACAATATCCTCTCCGCTTACTTAATGTCACCAACCGGAAACGGGTGTGTAGTGGTATATTTTTAATAGGGTGTGTGATATTTTTTTTTACCAAAAGCGATTACAGGCAGCACGCGATACAAGGAGATAAGCCAATGAAACGCACCCAACAAACATTTTTAAAAAAAATATCCACCCACTTTACGAAACAAGTCATCCATATCAGACATTGGCAGATGTTTGGTAAAGCTTTGTGGGGCTGTAGGGTGTTAGACAAGGCGTGAAGACAAACGCAGTGGTTTGTTTATTATTATTATTTTGTATTTTTTAAAAAATCGTATAAATATCTGCAATGTGTATGAATGCAGTTTTGCGAAATAACCTTGGGCTGAGGCGAAGTATGTTGACCGTAACGTCACGACGCTACGGTTGCTGGAAAAGAGAGTTCTGTAAATTCTAAAGAGATTTTCAAAAATGGAAGGTTTTAGGGTTTGGGTTAGGTATAGCTATAGAATTTTAATTTTAGCTTTTTAAAGAACATGCCATAACAACAAAGATGGCCGCCGGTAATGACCGTGACGTCATGGTCGATATACTTACTTCGTTTTAACCTAACCTTGAAAGGTGTGCTCCCATAATCAACCTGCACTTTTACGTCACGGACGCTCGCAAGTTTCGGCTCGAATGTCACCAACAGTTTATGTTTCACCATTGCAGATTCAACTCTCAGACATGTAGTATATATTATACAGAGTTCTATTTGAATTCACCCGCCCCCCTCCTTACAGATCGATAGCCCCAAAAGCCGCCCATAAAGTACGCCACGCCATTACGCTATTTATATACAAAGTTTAAACACCCCGTCTCACCAAACGACCCCCCTCAAAAGTCGTCACTATCTTTCACAAATCTTTGACTCCCCCGACCCCTAACCTTTACAACAAACAAACAAACAAAAAATAAATAAATAAATAAAATTAAAAAAAAATAATTTAAAAATTCACCCACATACTAAGGTGTCATGCATAAGTTTTTGATTAATTCAATTCACAACAATATAATGGATTGTCGTATAATTCTAAATCCCATCCATACATTTCTATGTTTAAATCCAGTTTCTCTCGTTCAGTGTAGATTTTCAGCATCGAAGCAAAAAAAAAATTCATTAGCCTTCGCGCAATGATGACGAACGTACACACTCAGCATGAAACATTTGACGTCATTAGTGCTATTTACCCCTCCCCCTTCTCCCTGCCCTCCTCCTACTCCCCAAAACCCTTCCACGCATCTTTGAGATGTTCATTCATAGTGACGCCGCTGTTTTTCTAGTGGTAAAAAGTCACCCACTAGTCGGCATTTCCCGATGCCAAGATGAAGTCATGCAATTGTTGGATCCATCGACTCCGTCGTCCGGCTGTCGGTGCGGAAAGAAGTAATGAAATAGAAATATAGGCCGATTATATTATTTTTGCAGTGTTTAAAAAAAATATTAATGACCTCGCTGAGCTTGTGCGACAGCCACAGAAATTTCTTTCGGACAGCAGTGTGTTAGACGTCATGGATCACCAGCTCTCCGATGTCATTGATCGATACGCGCGATCGATCCACGCTGGCGAATCGAACTTTTCAATCGGCACCGGGCTCTGAACGAGAAAGATCATTTCATCCAGACATTGGGCTGATGCAGCGTTTCACCCCCCCCTTTTCCCCTGGCACGGGTGATTTTTAAAAAATAAAATAATAGAAAGTAAAAGGTCACATGGTCGGGGAGTGAGATTTCAGAGCAATTTTATTTTATTCCCTCCCCCCCCCCTTTTCAAACCGGTGTCGTGTTTACTGTTTACTAAATTTTCTACCAAGTAGTTCTTTTAATCAGTCTACCAATGAAACTTCTAGCTGTCTCGGTATTTTGACGGAAGTCAAACTTAATGACAGATATATATTTTAACTTTCATGACAGCTCTTGAGCTTGACTTTATGACTTACGATCATTTTAGTTTTATTGACAGCCAGGACTTAACCGAAGACTTCCTTCATTGTAACTTTATTTCATGGTCTCATTTTGATTTAATAAAGTTCATTATTTTAAATTTAAGTCAGTTGGTCATTATGACTTAATGCTGGTCAGTTATTATGACTTTTATGCTGGTCAGTCCATATGACTTAATGCTGGTCACTCATTATGACTTTATGCTGGTCAGTCCATATGACTTTATGCTGGTCAGTTATTATGACTTTACGCTGATCAATCATTATGACTATATGCTGGTCAGTCATTTTGACAGTGGTCACGTTGTGACAGAGTGTGACCTTTTAACATTCTAATTTCACATATCGATTTATTTGACGATTCTTTTCAAAAAATTGTAACTTATTTTTGATTTATCAGTAAGTTTTATATTGAGAAATTTAGTTTGATTTAATGCTTAAATGTGTTATTATTTTCCTCTCTTTATCTTTCTCTCTCTCTCTTTTCTCTTACCCACCTCTCTCTTTATCCCACTCTCTCTCTTTTTCTCTTACCCGCCTCTCTCTTTATCCCAGTCAGTCTCTCTGTCTCTCTACTTTTCAACCATTCGCCATCTTTCACACACATTCTCTCTCTCTCTCTCTCTCTCTCTCTCTCTCTCTCTCTCTATGTATCACTCTCTCTTTCTCCCATTCACTGTCTCCATCACACTCTTACTCCATTTTCTGCCTCACTCACACTCACTCTGTCCCACATATCCCTCCTTCGATTAATGCTTTCCTTTATATACGCCAGGAAAGTATTGTTACGACTATAATAAATATCTTTTTTTTTCGAAAATCAATTTCTGCATCAGACGGACACACATGCAAACTTCTACACACCTACACACACACTACGCCACGAAAGGTCATGTTGCACTCACAGGCCTGGTCAGATCAAAGGGCGCTACATTTATTTATAACATTATACACATCCGTAATAGCAACTTTACGCTGATTAATTATATTTCATAGTTTCCGTTTCCAATGTGGCTAAAGTTTAACGAAATACGTAATAAATTGACGTTTAAACGAAGCCTTCTTTATTGATTTGCAACGTTTTTGGAAAATAAATAAAATCTTTGTACTTTGAACAAATACCACTTTTAACGTAATTTCCGATTGGAAAACTTTCGTTTATATATTTGAAATGGCTGTCCTGTCTGTTCGAGCTTGTTCATTCAACTCCTCCTGAACAATACTAGATAGAGGGTTCGGGTCTCTTTTAAATATGTTAAGGAAGTCTCAAGGATTCGCACAAGTTATTGTTGTTTTTTTAATTAAATTTGCACACGGACTACGGACTAACGAACCTTAGAAGAACATTACCCCCCACCCCATCCCACACATAAAGTCAGAGAAGTCACGGATGAAAGGGGAGTTCTGTCGGATAACCTTACTCCTACGACCACACAGACCGTAGATCTGTCGGACAACCTTACACCTACGACCACACAGACCGTAGATCTGTCGGGCATCCTTACACCTACGACCACACAGACCGAAGATCTGTCGAACAACCTTACTCCTACGACCAGAAAGACCGAAGATCTGTTTTCCGGCAATTACAGCATCCATAAAAACTAGTATACTTTCCTATACCCATTAACTCCTAGAATCCGCATTGTTATTACGCCGCACAATCATTTCGTTTCCGATCACTTTCGACCACCATACTTCTAAAGAAAGAAAAAGACAATAAAAACACACACACACAGATACACTGTAAAACACAGGAACGCCGATACTTGCAGCACCTACCCAGGCTCTAGTCACGTGATATTAAGGGTCACCGTTTTTCTTGTCAATGATCGACACAGTTAATGCCAGTTCGATGTTGGAAACTATCGATCACTTCGATTTTCAGGTTTAGTTTCGGTTTCACGTGATTAACTTTTTTTACCCCCCCCCCCCCAATGGCCATTTTGAATGGACATTTTAAAAGTTTAAAAACCAGTTAAGAACTTTTTTTTTTAAGTTGAAAAATACTTAGGACAAGTAGCAAGGGGTAAATTTACTGGTGCAAGGGTTAAATCTACTGGTACGTATTTGTAGGCCATCATTAATCATGTCATGGAAGACTTTAAAATATCAACGACCCGTGTTATTGCACAAGGGGTTAAATTCTACATTGGACCAACAACACAAAAACAATACAATACACAACATTCAGATAGACATGGCGATAAAAACACTTTTCTTGTTCAGGAACAAACACACTACAAATCATACATCTTCCCGTCTGGCATTCAGGCGTCGTATGGGTAGCCTGAACGAGCCAGGATAACCAACACAGTATCAGCATTCACAAATCTTATGAAAATTAGGCTTTAAGAATGGACAAGCGTGGGACGCAATAATCGTCTATATAAATGGAGCGTCTGTGTTGTGTAAGATAAGATAAAATATGACGAGATGATGTCCTGATGAAATAACTCAGACTACATTAAAACATTAGTACAATTGTCTTGATGAAATAACTCAGAATACATTAGAACATTGGTACAATTGTCTTAATGAAATAGCTCAGACTACATTAGAACATTGGTACAATTGTCTTGATGAAATAGTTCAGACTACATTAGAAAATTGGTTCAATTGTCTTGATGAAATAGTTCAGAGTACATTAGAAAATTGGTTCAATTGTCTTGATGAAATAGTTCAGACTACATTAGAAAATTGGTTCAATTGTCTTGATGAAATAGTTCAGACTATATTAGAAAATTGGTTCAATTGTCTTGATGAAATAGCTCAGACTACATTAGAAAATTGGTTCAATTGTCTTGATGAAGTAGTTCAGACTACATTAGAAAATTGGTTCAATGGTAGGTCAGTGATGATCCCACGCTTTGCGGTGATCTAAACCATAGAGACTCGTAAGCTTTGCCGTGGTGGCGCCAAAGTGATACTAGTAGGAGTCACAGTAGGAAATTCCACACCTCCCTCGGGAGGCACACTTTAGTGGGAGGCGTTTTCGACCTAGTGTCCTGGACGCCCAGGCGGCCGCTTGTAGCAGCGACCGCTCGGGGGGGGGGAGCTTCTCAGTCTTTACGTCCCTTAGGGGGCCAGAGGGCTGAGGGGTTTTTCCGGGAAGCCCCATGAAGAGCGCAGGCTCGGGACTGCTGATTTTCTTCCACATGTAGGATTTTCAGTACAACATGTAGTTTAAGCTTTAAGCCAGGGGTGGGCAAACTACGGCCCGCGGGCCGCATGCGGCCCGCCAGGGAATATTATGCGGCCCGTAGGCACGCACATGTTGCGATCCTACGTCGATATTAATTTTGTTCGATAATAATTTTTACTATATTTTCGAAATTTTATTCCGGGTATTTGATTCGAATCTAGGGATATCAAATTGTTTTTTTTAATGGCTCAACCGGAAGTTGCTTTTGTTCACATTTGGAAAGGTTTTGTAAACATTGTAATTTAAAAGCGAATAGACGTTGATTTAACCATGAGTGCGGCCAAAAAAAGAAAAATTGAGGACGAATGTCGTATTTTTAATGACGAATGGACTGCAAAGTACTGCTTCACGAACGTTGGGAGCAAAGCAGTCTGTTTGCTGTGCCGTGAGTGTGTGAGCGTCTTTAAGGAATACAATTTAAAAAGACACCACCAAACAAAACATTTGGATTTTGGACACAATATTACAAACGAAGAGAGAAAAAGGAAATGCCAGGAGTTGGTTAATAATTTAAAGAAGCAGCAAACTGTTTTCACCAAACAGACTTTAATACAAGATGCTGCAACCGAAGCCAGTTTGGTGCTGTCTCATAAGATTGTGAAACGAAACAAGCCTTTTTCTGACGGCGAGTTTATCAAGGAATGCTTGTCAGTTGCAGCAAGCATTATGTGTCCAGAACAGAAAACAAAATTTGACAACATTTCATTATCAAGGAGATCTGTAGTCAGGCGGGTTGAAAAG
>MUZC01000872.1:42287-76904 GCA_002072015.1 Radix auricularia
TGCATGTTAAATCATTTCAAGCAAAACTCTCCCTGTTCTCCAGGCAAGCAGGTGAAAGCAGGTTTTGCCATTTCCCTTTGCTGAAACAGAAAACCATTTCTGGTAAAATGGCTGACAGGTACAAGGCTCAGTTGGATGCTTTGGTTGTGGAATTTGAAAGAAGGTTCCAAGACTTCAAGAACTTGGAACCACTCTTCAATATCCTCAGTTCTCCATTTAGTGCAGAAGCTGATTCAGCCCCAGAAGTTATACAGTTGGAGCTGCTTGACCTACAAGCAGATTATGACCTGAAGGAGAAGTTCAAGTCAGTTCTTCTGCTGGAGTTTTATGGATCTTTGTCAGCAGCAGCATTTCCACACTTAAAAAACTTTGCTGCCAAACTTTTGTCACTATTTGGGTCCACATACATCTGTGAGCAAGCTTTTTCCTGTCTGAAAATAAACAAGTCTAAGAACAGGTCGATGGTGACTGACTGCAATTTGAATGCAGTCATGCGAATCACAACCAGTAAACTTGTTCCACAGTTCAAGAACATTATCCAAAATTGTGAACAGTTACATACTTCTCATTAATTATAATTGTACTCTGTGGTCAGATTGTATGTAAATTAAGTTCATTGTTCTTCATAATTATTATGATAGGTATCAATAAACTTTTTTTGAAATAATTATGAATAGTAAAATCTTATAACCAAATTAGAAACTGTTTTAAGTTCGTATTTTAAAATATAATGTGCATGTGTAATAAAGCGTGAATCTGAAATAAAATGACAAAAAATAAAAATACATGGTTATTATCTTTAATTCATATTTTCATACGTTGTAAATTGTAATTGAAGTAGACAAAATATATATGCGGCCCCCCGATAACAATAAAGTTTTCAAAGTGGCCCTCCGTAGAAAAAGTTTGCCCACCCCTGCTTTAAGCAATGAAAACTACGGAAGTGAATTTTGTGTCAGTAAGGTCAAGTGAAAAGATAGTTTTGTAATGGTTGATTCTCTGCTGATCAGTTTGGTAAACACACGTAGAAGCCTGTGCTAAATAATGTTTAGCGTGTGTCAAGTAATGTGCAGCTTGTGTCAAGTACTTTGAGGCATGTATCAGTTACTATTTTTAGACTGTAAAGTACTCTGTAACCTGTGTCAAGCGCTCCGCAGCCCGTGTCAAGTACTATGAAGCCCGCGTCAAGTACTATGAAGCCCGCGTCAAGTACTATGTAGCCCATGTCAAGTACTATGAAGCCCGTGTCAAGTACTCTATAGCCGTGTAAAATACCCTGTGGCCCGTGTAAAGTACTCTGTAGCCCGTGTCAAGTACTATGTAGCCAGTGTGAAGTAATCTGTAGCCCGTGTAAAGTACTATGTAGCCTGTGTCAAGTACCCAGTAGCCCGTGTCAAGTACCCAGTAGCCCGTGTCAAGTACCCTGTAGCCCGTGTAAAGTACCCTGTAGCCCGTGTAAAGTACCCTGTAGCCCGTGTAAAGTACTCTGTAGCCCATGTAAGCCAGTATCAGTGTTGACACAATGTTAAGCTGTCCAATACCCCTGACAAGTGCCCCCTGAAGGGAAGGGAAGCGATGGTTTATGTCCTCTATTGGGAGAAAATATCATCTCCCCCCCCCGGTTGCATCCTTACAATTTTTCTAGCCTAAGTTATTATACCAATATTTACTTCGGTGAGCTTTGGTTTTAAGGGGGGGGGGGGGTTGACGGGGAATCTTGATACACTTTTATTACATGTATAAGAATAAATTTTTTAAAAAATCATCTGAATGTGAGACAAGATGAGGTAACCGAGTGCAGACAAGGGATTAAATTTCGTCTTATCTCCCTGCGGTGGTCTGCTAATCCTTAGAGCCATTGTGCGAGGGTTTGAGCGTGTGGGGTTGTGCGTGCGAGCGTAGTTTATCTATGTGTTATGTGTTAAATTTTGTTTATTATACTCCAAAGGTAGTTGGATAATGGCAGCTCATTTGTTTTCTGTTTAAGCCAACTGTATTCTTTCAGCTGTTCACATGCTTTCAGTACGTAGCATTGTCTAGCCAGTCCCTTGCGGTTAACTGGTCTAGGTATAACTCTAGTTCAGATTTATAGTTCGTACGTAGATAACTTTATGTGTACTATCAGTAAGAACATGTGCATTATCAGTAGAACATGTCTACTATCAGTAGAACATGTGTACTATCAGTAGAACATGTGTACTATCAGTAGAACATATCTACTATCAGTAGAACATGTGTACTATCAGTAGAACATGTGTACTATCAGTAGAACATGTCTACTATCAGTAGAACATGTCTACTATCAGTAGAACATGTGTACTATCAGTAGAACATGTGTACTATCAGTAGAACATGTGTACTATCAGTAGAACATGTCTACTATCAGTAGAACATGTGTACTATCAGTAAGAACATGTGTACTATCAGTAGAACATGTGTACTATCAGTAGAACATGTTTACTATCAGTAAGAACATGTGTACTATCAGTAAGAACATGTCTACTATCAGTAAGAACATGTCTACTATCAGTAGAACATGTGTACTATCAGTAGAACATGTGTACTATCAGTAAGAACATGTCTACTATCAGTAGAACATGTGTACTATCAGTAGAACATGTGTACTATCAGTAGAACGTGTGTACTATCAGTAGAACATGTGTACTATCAGTAAGAACATGTCTACTATCAGTAGAACATGTGTACTATCAGTAGAACATGTCTACTATCAGTAGAACATGTGTACTATCAGTAGAACATGTGTACTATCAGTAGAACATGTGTACTATCAGTAGAACATGTGTACTGTCAGTAGAACATGTGTACTATCAGTAGAACATGTGTACTATCAGTAGAACATGTGTACTATCAGTAGAACATGTGTACTATCAGTAGAACATATGTACTATCAGTAGAACATGTCTACTATCAGTAGAACATGTCTACTATCAGTAGAACATGTCTACTATCAGTAGAACATGTCTACTATCAGTAGAACATGTGTACTATCAGTAGAACATGTCTACTATCAGTAGAACCACGTGTCCCGTCAGACGTGCGCTGCGTACTTGCACATTTTTAGACCTTTGAAGTTGAAACACTATGCTTTTTATTTTAACTCATTGACTTAATTTTTTTTTACACAAGACCACCAAACATTACCCTAAACCATGAACCATTACCATATACCACAAAACATTACCCCAGACCGCCAAACATAAAACCAGACCACTAACCATTACCCCAGACCACCAACAATTAAACCAGACCACCAATTATTACCCCAGACCACCAACCATTACCCCAGACCACCAACAATTAAACCAGACCACCAATTATTACCCCAGACCACCAACAATAACCCCAGACCATCAATTATTACCCTAGACCACCAACAATAACCACAGACCACCAACTATTACCCTATACCACCAATTCACACCTGTATCCCATATAAAAATATCTTCAGACCGCTATAATGACTGTTTACGGTTTAATGATTCCAAATTTAATAACAAAGACAGGATGTGGCTAAGAGTCTGTAGCTTGGCGCCTAACTAAGGAGACCTGTAAAATAATAATTGTGTAAGGATAGTATGTGTAATATAAGACAAGAGCGTGTAAAGATCATATGTGCAAATATATATGTTCCCAGGAAAATATCAGAATTTAACTTTACATGTTCATGTGTCCATGTGTTGATGTCCATAACTTATAATTTTCCATGTTTTTTTATTCATAACATATAATAGTCCATGTTTTGATATCTGTAACTTATAATTGTCCATGTTTTGATATCCATAACTTATAATTGTCCCAGTGTTAATGTCTATGAGTCGATGTCATATTTCCATATCTTGGTATAACATAATAAACCGATTGTTTTTAGGTTATCGGAATAACTGTTAATGTCGTATACATTCATCAACCATCAAACCGTACGTCACGAAGGGCCTGTTTATCAAATTTACAGTACGCTTCCGTGGTAAAAAAAAAATTAGACTTCCTTTACATTGTCCCCCACCCCACGCCTAGCCCCAACCCCCTCCGCGTTCAACTTGTGTAAATGGGTGACACGAACAGTATAGAGAACAGCTTCGCCGACTGAATGGTAGTACAGGCGGAGCGCCGCACTCTAACCGATCTATCTGTACACACGCCGTCGCCCGAAATGAGCACATTTATTCCACACCAACTAAAGTGACGGAATATCAATGCACGGCATTCAGCTCTAAGAAGGGCGACTCGGCTGAGGGTTTTGTTGAACGGAATCAATGGCCGTTGACAGGGACCGAAAGCCGTGCATATCTGGTGCGGCTATCATAAGCACATAAAAACCCCAGGAGTTAACAGAAAGAAAAAAAAAAACAGCTGAGATTTTGCTGCGGAACAAAATGTGGGACAGTTGTAGTGTATCCCGACTACGTCCTTTACTTGCAGAGTCGACGAGCACGTGGTGTGGCGACAGAGTCGGCCACGGTGGAGGTTATTGTGAAGTACAGCCCCTAAGAGTCGTCCATGCTGGTGAGCCACTACCCCAAACTGTTGCCAGATTTCGGTAAGTAAAACCTCTCTTTTTTAAATATATATCTACATAAAGACGTAAGAATTTGTTTTGAAAAGTGCAAAACATGCAGAGGGGTCAGTCAAGTTTAGGTTTAGTTGAATCAAAGAGGCGCTTTCAAGATTTGTGTAGCTTGAGTTAAGGTTAGTCGGTGCAAGGGCACTAAACAATAGACAACTCCAACCCTGTTGCTTGGTTTATGGCAAGCCATGAAAACAGTAATTTAAAGAAGAAAAAAGTGCTGCTTAGTAAAAATACGTCAGAGCTTCAGAAGCTATAAAGTGAGTTTTCATTGCATCTAGAGAACCGATGTGCGAACCAAGTGAAGCATTGTGCGCATCAAGTCAAATGACTTATCAGCATTTAAAATAAAATCTTCTAAAAGACAGTTGAGGGCAAAACCCTTTTTAAGAGCGGCATCCTGTACAAATTAACGTCAAGTATCCGCACCATACGCCCCCCCTCCCTTGAAGAAGATCCGCACCGTGGTGCTACAATCTTCTTACTACCAATGTCAAATTCCCGCCCTCGACCACATTCCCCAAACGAACACAAACACTGCGCGCCATCAAACTAAACCTTTTCACATCCCCAGGTGCTCAATATTCAGACCATTTCCAATGTCAGAAAATATGTTTCTCCCCCCCCCCCTTTCTTTACTTAACATCCCAAGAACAAAGCTAACAAACACATTTCACAACGTGTTATATAAACTACTAACACCTCAACATTCATTACAAACAACACGGCATTGTTTTTATGTTGTCACGACTTTTATGGAGCGTCTTGCATCAAATTGTTATGTGTTATTTCTCTTTTATTATTATAATTGTTTTTAAATTTTGGGTCCAATCTGAACAAAAAAATGTTGATGTTCATCTTTACATGAGATGGTGGCAATGCTGCTGTTGGAGATTAGGGAAGTCCAGAAAACTTACATGAGATGGTGGTAATGCTGCTGTTGGGGAAGTTCAGTATACTTACATGAGTTGGTGGTTATACTGTACTAAGTGATGTGTTGTGACATTATGTTAAACATAACGGCTTCATAGGTGCGTACTTAAGTAATAAGTGGGGTATAATACAAGTCAGAGGCGAATACATTAAGGTTTAGGCCTATGCGGAGAAGAATGCTGATTTTATTTTAAGCCAACGATAATGTTTTTCTATATAGGAAAATATGGCTTAAAATCTGGCGGTGATACTTATGAGTGAGTACTGAGTAAATAAAGTGAGGACTCGAGGACTGAGAACATTTAGCAGGATCTGTTTAGACTTACTGAGCACTGCATCCATTCGTGAGTACTGAATACATTCGTGAGCACTGCATCCATTCGTGAGTACTGAATACATTCGTGAGCACTGCATCCATTCGTGAGTACTGAATACATTCACTTTGTATGAGGGATATCGTGTCATGACTACGTGAAATGAATTCATGTCATGTCATCAAAGGTGACATTACGTCATGAAGTCGCATTACTTCATGTCGGGGCAAGGTGACATAACATCGTGTTGTGTGACATTACTCCATGTCATGTCATCACATGTGACATTACGTCATAAAGTCACATTACTTCATGTCATGTCATTACAGGTGACATAACTTCGTGTTGTGACATTACCCCATTTCATGTCATAACAAGGTTACAATACATTTTGTCACGCCCAGGCGATAAAGTAACACATAATCTTAATTCCTCCATTTGACTGTAATATGTTTTGTTCTACTGACATAGACTATATCTTCGTACCTACACATTTTACACTTTACACACATAAACATACACACTTGCTAGAGTACTCTGATAAAAAACATGCTCACACTACACACATGTTAACAATAAAAACCTATATCCTAATCTTACACATTTACACAACACAATAGAAAAACTCAATCACTCACACGTGTACAAACACGGTCGATAGTGTTCGAAAACAAACTCACACACACACAACTTCACACACACATACACACACACACACACATATATATATATAATATATATATATATACAATCACACACACACACCCTCTCACATACACACACCTTAACACATACACATATATATATATATGACGCACGGACACACTGCTCACAAACTCTCATTACAAGGGAATTAGTCATCGGCTTATTCGAGATCTCATCTGCATGTCATTACACGCATGACTATGAACAGGTTACCATGTAGTATTCGTTTTTTTTTAAAGTGATGGAGAATTATTTATACAGGACGGTGAATAAAAGGGGGTGGGGTCGAAGCTAATTACGTTCATTATGCAGACGATTAATTCTTGAAAAGAGGCGGACATTTTTAAAAAAAAATCTTGCTAGATTTGTTGAAGTATTTAATCTAAATATAATCATTTCTATTTTTATAAAGAATCTTTTATGTAAGATGTTGGGGTAGGGGAGAGCTATTTCATTTTAATAAATGAAGAAAAAAAAACACAAACCCTACCAAACCAAATATATATGTTAAAAAATTATTTAAAAAAAACTCAGCACATTGATCAGAGGCGTAGCTAAGGGTGGAGAGATAGGGGCGGCGATAAATACTTCCACAGCCATCGAAGGTCAGGGGCGCTAAAATGAAAGTTATAAACGTACATTCTATTAAGTGAACAATGGTGATGAACTAAGGGAGAGGGGCGCCAGTTTTATAGTTTGTCCCCGGGCGCAATTCATCCTAGATACGATTCTGCCACTTATAGATTTATAGATGGTCATAAATATATTGACGCAGCCAGCGTTTATTATTTTAACAACTTATTAACTTTCTTCGTTTGCGTATAAGTTGGTTTCTGCCCTTATTTTGAATTCGCCTTTGTTGAGTTTTAGTCTCCCTTGAGTGGGATCTTATGTTGATAAGTCCCAAGGTTATTATTCTCAGTGTTATTATTCTCTTTGTGTCAGTTTTTGTTGTTCTTTGACGCCTTTATTATAAACTTGTAGAGACTATAGATCTAGGCATTAGACGTAAGCAAACAAAATTCCCTGTTTAAAAAATGCAAGAATCCCTTGTTATATTATATTATTGAAAGCAGGGAAATGCTGTTGTATGTAAGTGTGAGACCAATTATTATTCCATTGCGAGATGAAGAGTACCCGTAGGTATATAATACTGAGACCAAGAATTTGATGTTGGTATATAATACTGAGACCAAGAATTTGATGTTGTTATATAATAGTGAGGCCAAGAATTTGATGTTGTTATATAATAGTGAGGCCAAGAATTTGATGTTGTTATATAATACTGAGACCAAGATTTCCCGTTAGCGTATGCTTGTGAAACCATGATTCACTAATCTATGGGACCCCTTGAAACAGGGTTTGGGAAACCATGGCTCGCGAGCCAGATGTGGCTCTATCGATGGCTGCATTGGTCTCTCAGACAAATGTTCGATTTTTTAAAAAAAACATTGCTTCCTCGGACTCCTTTGATCTACATATTAATTAGATATAAAAACAACATAACAATGTTATTAAAAAAGAATTCAGAGACATAATCATAGTATTTCATAGAAATTTTAAAATGCTCACATTTGCTTAAATTTGAAGTTTTAAACATACTTAATGGATCTCACAGAATTACTTTTCATAATATGTGAGGTTTATGGCTCTCCCAGACAAAAAGTTTCCTGACCCCTGCCCTGAAACAGCAACACGTAAGTTACGACTATTCATAAAATGCTCAGTCTTACAGTAATTGAAGGATGCTCGCCACTCACGGACATGTCACACGTGGGCGTTCACGACTGAATGCCCAAAATGATATTGCAAAACTTTCCCGGGAAGCCAGAGGAAATTGTTCGATCTTATCTGAAATATTAGGCAGGAGAAAGGCTCTCAGTTTTGTGGGGGTAGCCCTCCCCAACTTAATTAAATACAGCGGCGTGGCCAGGGTTAGTGCCATCTTACTGGGCTACGCCTTCAGCTGCCCAAAGTGAGCTACACCTTCAGCTGCCCAAAGTGAGCTACACCTTCAGCTGCCCAAAGTGAGCTACACCTTCAGCTACCCAAAGTGAGCTACACCTTCAGCTGCCCAAAGTGAGCTACACCTTCAGCTGCCCAAAGCGAGCTACACCTTCAGCTGCCCAAAGTGAGCTACACCTTCAGCTGCCCAAAGTGAGCTACGCCTTCAGCTGCCCAAAGTGAGCTACACCTTCAGCTGCCCAAAGTGAGCTACACCTTCAGCTGCCCAAAGTGAGCTACACCTTCAGCTGCCCAAAATTGTCTACGCCTTCAGCCGCCCAACTTTGATAACAATAACACATTTGTTTAAACTCTGGAGTTTCAGAAAATTCTGACATTTGGGGCTGCCCATCTAAGCAAGTTTGCTATAGGGAACCTTTTTTTAAAGGGTTGAATTCAAGTGAGGCATAAGGGATTGTATAGGAGGAAAGGAAGGAGGAGGGGGGAGGAGATAACTAGGGTTTAGTGTAGACCGTGATGGAAAATGGAATCTGATCGAATCAGGATAATTTGTGAGTGGTAAATAGGTGGAAATATGAAATAAGAAAGAGGAACATCATCACCTTGACCTTGGCTCGTAAGAATCATTCCAAACTGAAGATATAACTTGGTTCATGTCTGATGCTGAATGCTGAGAAGGTTTTGGTTGGAGAATAGATTTCATACCGAAATATCAAGTGCATCGAAGGGATACACCACTTGTTTCAGTTTTAAAAATGCTCTTCCCAGCATTTAAGACTCATTCCCTTAAACCAGGGGTCTCTAAACTACGGCCCACGGGCTAGATGCGGCCTGCGAGGCCATCTCATTCGGCCCTTTTAATCTAAACAAAAAGATACTATTTGTACCTGTATTTTACCACAAAATTGTGTGTAGTCGGCCCTCAAAATGCAGTTTGACAATTAATGTGGCCCTCCGGCAGAAAAGTTTGGAGACCCCTGCATTAAACTATCTTAATTTTGAGACCCCCTCTCCTGTGATATCCTAATTTTGAGACCCCCTCTCCTATGAAATCTTACAGCTTTGATTATTTCTCCTAGGAACACCTGTCCAGTTTTATTACCAGTGGGACAAACCCCACACCCCCTCCCCACCTCCCCCACTTCACAGTTTGCATCACTCAATTCGATGAAAGCCGCCAGCAGTCCTTGCACAGCTGTTGGTAGATGGGACCGTTCAAGTATAAATGTGATGTGTGTTTCTAAATGTGATGTGTGTATCTAAATGTGATGTGTGTATATAAATGTGATGTGTGTATATAAATGGGATGTGTGTATATAAATGGGATGTGTGTATATCTAAATGCGATGTGTGTATCTAAATGTGATGTGTGTATATAAATGTGATGTGTGTATATAAATGGGATGTGTGTATATAAATGGGATGTGTGTATCTAAATGTGATGTGTGTATCTAAATGGGATGTGTGTTTCTAAATGGGATGTGTTTATCTTGATGTGATGTGTGTATCTTAATGTGAAGTGTGCATCATAATGTGATGTGCATATCTTAATGTGATGTGTGTATCTAAATGTGATGTATGTATCTAAATGTGATGTGTTTCTAAATGTGATGTGTGTATCTAAATGTGATGTGTGTATCTAAATGTGACATGTTTCTAAATGTGATGTGTGTATCTAAATGTGATGAATGTATCTAAATGTGATGTGTGTATCTAAATGTGATGTGTGTATCTAAATGTGATGTGTGTATCTAAATGTGATGTGTGTATCTAAATGTGACATGTTTCTAAATGTGATATGTGTATCTAAATGGGATGTGTGTATCTAAATGGGATGTGTGTATCTAAATGTGATGTGTGTATCTAAATGGGATGTGTGTTTCTAAATGGGATGTGTTTATCTTGATGTGATGTGTGTATCTTAATGTGATGTGTGCATCATAATGTGATGTGTGTATCTAAATGTGATGTGTTTCTAAATGTGATGTATATATATCTAAAAGTGATGTGTGTATCTAAATGTTATGTGTGTATCTAAATGGGATGTGTGTATCTAAATGTGATGTGTGTATCTAAATGGGATGTGTTTATCTAAATGTGATGTGTGTATCTAAATGTGATGTGTGTTTCTAAATGGGATGTGTTTATCTTGATGTGATGTGTGTATATAAATGTGATGTGTTTCTAAATGTGATGTATATATATCTAAAAGTGATGTGTGTATCTAAATGTGATGTGTGTATCTAAATGTGATGTGTGTATATAAATGTGATGTGTGTATATAAATGTGATGTGTGTATATAAATGGGATGTGTGTATATAAATGTGATGTGTGTATATCTAAATGCGATGTGTGTATCTAAATGTGATGTGTGTATATAAATGTGATGTGTGTTTCTAAATGGGATGTGTTTATCTTGATGTGATGTGTGTATCTTAATGTGATGTGTGCATCATAATGTGATGTGTGTATCTAAATGTGATGTGTTTCTAAATGTGATGTATATATATCTAAAAGTGATGTGTGTATCTAAATGTGATATATGTATCTAAATGTGATGTGTTTCTAAATGTGATGTATGTATCTAAAAGTGATGTGTGTATCTAAATGTGATGTATGTATCTAAATGTTATGTGTGTATATAAATGTGATGTGTGTATCTGGATCGGGTTTGTGTATATGATTGTTATGCGAGTATCATAGTAGCATGTTTCCGCTTTCCTGAGTTCATCAACCATGATTCTTTTTTTTTTTTTAAAAATGAATAATTGCTAATAATTAATAAGACCTCCCTTTGAAAGAGAATCCTTAGAAATATTTCCACCTAAGCCAAATAGGCTATTTATTATTGAAGAGTAGGGGCGATGGCATGTCAGATTGTCGTGTGTGCTACAGTTGACTACATTGTAGGACATTAAACAAATACAGTATAGTAGAAATTTAGGAATGGAAATTTACCCCCATAAATTACTAGGTATCGTGTCAGTCAAACATTGTGATAGTCAAGCACAGCGTTATAGTCAATGTGCCGTGAAAGTCTGTATAATAGGCGACGCGGGTAGCAGCCAAATAATCTCGAGTCTAATTTTTTTTTTACTGCTTTAGTATCAGACTTGATTATCACTGCGTTTTGCTTACATGGGGCTTAGTTAGACTTGTGTCTGGGTATCTCAGTGCTTAGCACGACTCTTGTGTGTTTGATCACAAAGACTTATGTACATGATTCCATCACATCCCGCTAGTCACTTGACGCCGTGGCCCCGAGTCACTTGACGCCGTGGCCCCAAGTCACTTAACGCCGTGGCCCCGAGTCACTTGACGCCGTGGCCCCGAGTCACTTGATGCCGTGGCCCCGAGTCACTTGACGCCGTGGCCCCGAGTCACTTGACGCCGTGGCCCCGAGTCATTTGACGCCGTGGCCCTGAACTGATTCCCACTGTGACTCCCTATAGTAATAATAAGACCAGCTAACAAGTCTCATCTCGCCCGCCGTCCTTGAAGAACCGTATACCTGTTCTACGTCAGTGGGAGGTAGCGTCATGCGCTAAAATTTCACGCATGGTTTCCCCATTTCTTGTGGTGGAAAAAAAAATAGGCATTCGAATAGTGCAATATGTGCATGGAACTGTCAAAACACACCATATGCATTTCATACTTGATATGTGTTTAATACTTGATATTTTCCACCTTGATGGAACAAAGTTATCGTGAAATTTAATTTTTGAAAACAAAGATATTTTATTGTATCTGTTTATATATTCTTATATATGTCTGTGTATATATATGTATATTACATACTTAATACAAACGGTGGAAGCGATTTCCAAATTTATATTCCCTTCTGTGCGGGATGACAAAGGTGAGATAATTAATAAATATTTATAAATCATCGAAATAAATGACATCTGCTGACTTGATGTTAGCGCCGTAGTGGAAGAACACTAAGAAATTTAAGGACCAACAAATAAATAAGACATGGGACTAGTGTAGAATCAATTGTATAAAAGAAGATACCAAAATTTGCAAAGGTAACTTTATTTAATAACTTCCTTGGAAAATAAATGACACAGATTTCAGGAGATATTATTTGAAGATTAAGTTATATGTCCCCCCCCCTTCTTCTCCCCCCCCCCACACTTTCTACACATTCAGTCCCCCCAAAACCTCGGTTCCAGCCATTTAACTATATTTAAATGGGTTCAGTTTGGCTTGATTTAAAAAACAAACAACTCTAGCAATATTGTTGTAAATAATTTTTTTTTAAAATATAAAATGCTATTTAAATTAATATTTTAAAAAATTACAACTTTTTCATGTATAATATAAATTGTATATTTCAAGAATGTTTAAGGTCTTATTTATAGCGCATCATGACTTAAACTTTAAAAAATAAATATAAAAAAAAATCTAAAACATTCTTCTTCTTCCGAATCCCTACTGTAGACCATTTAAACTGTTGGCAAAAGTAAAATTAATTATTTCATTAAATGCTCATAAACACTCGCGTACATACTCTCTTTCACTCTGCCTCTCTCTCTCTCTCTCGTTCTCTATCTTTCCCTCTTTCTCCATCTGTCTTTCTCTCACTCACTAGCACAAACGCATGCATTATCACATACAAATCACATACGCAGGGATAAAAAAGTTGTTATCACCAATGGTGAAGAAGTTTGTTTCATTTCTGGTAAAAGATTTTACTAAACAATAAACACTGTAGGTTTTTAATGTCCTCCTCTTGGGCGCAGGTAACGACCCGATCGGTCAACAGGTGGGACCGTCCAGAAGTTTCAACGATTGCAACGTCCAGTGGCGAATCAGTCGGGGGGTGCGGGGGTTCCTCTGACACGACACTTGACCGCACAATTTAATCCAGAACGGTCATCAGGAATGTGTTACTATAATGTATCTTTAATATAAATCCTACGTATTTACTCGCATATAAGCCGAATTTAGAACTATAAAATACATTACTTAAACCAGGGGGTCGGCTTATACGCTAATAAAACAAAATGGTCACAAGGACAGACAATAAAATGTATTACTTTTTTTAAAAAAAATATATATACACTTCGTTAATCATAAGTTGTGAAAAACTTCTGAGCGAAGGTTCAGATATTATTATAGCAAATCATGTGGAAAGAGCGGAAAACGTTTTTGTGTCACTCACAAAGGTAAACAGACTTGTATGTAACAGGAAAGTAAACATTTTACATGTTTTAAGTATCAAATTTCTATGAACCAAAAATATGGAGTAAAATTGAATTATTGTAAAGTCGGCTTACATGTGATTTTGACTTATAGTATAGCGAGTAAACACGGTATATAACACATATAATTTATAGTTATCTTAACCTCATTTTAAAAATCACATAACGAAATCAAACCCATATAATGTCATGATATAAAATTCATATGATAATCATGACATAAAACCAAAATGTCATGATATCAATCCCATAAAATATCATGATATAAACCCCTATGATAAATATCAGGATGTCAATCTCATATGATATCTTGCTATCAATCCCATATAATATCATGATAAAAATCCCATATAGTCACCTAATAATACAAACATATATAATCACATGATAATACAAAACACATATAACCACAAGCGTGCATCAAACCCATGTAATCATATGATGAAACCAAACCCATGTAATCATACCATGAAATCAAAACCATATAATCATATGATGCTATCAACCCCAATATAATCAATACCGATGACAATAAATTCCGCCTCCCTCCGATGGGACATCATTCAGAATACCCCAGTGTGCATCAACCAATACGTGTAATTGAACACTCGAGATTTGATGAAAATATGAAGGTGAGATGAGGGAGACGGGGCGGGGAAGGGGGGGTTAAAAGAACATTAAAGTCCTAGTTGTCTTTAAGGACACAGCGCAGTACAATCAGTGTCAATTGTTATTAGACCCCGCCGGTTCGGCGGCCCTCGTCGCGCGATCATTTTATCGAACCAAACATCTCATAACTTGCACTCGTCGCCAGCTGTGCCTATATATCTTCAGGTAGGGCTTTCCTCTCATATAGGAGACACACGTGCAGCAGCGTCAGGGGCGGAGCTCTTGCCTTTGGTCTCACCATCATCGGTGGTCTTAGAGACGATGGTGGCCCCTGACACATTGGTGCCCTTATCATGATGATGCCACTGCCCAGAGTGGTAACCTGTCTGTTTAATTTTGAAGTAAATTTTGACGGGTTTCCAAAATTCTATGGAAACTTTCTCTTGGAATAGAACAATCCCATAAGAAAGTCATAGATACCAAAAAAGAGACATAGATTCCCAAAATAGAGACAGAAATTGCCAAAAGAGAGACATAGATTGCCAAAAGAGAGACTTAGAGTGCCAAATATAGACATAGATTGCCAAAAGAGAGACAGAAATTGCCAAAAGAGAGACATAGATTGCTAAAAGAGAGACATAGATTGCTAAAAGAGAGACATCGATTGCTAAAAGAGAGACATAGATTGCCAAAAGATTGACATAGATTGACTAAGGCAGACATAGATTGCCAAAAGATTGACATAGATTGACTAAGGCAGACATAGATTGCCAAAAGATTGACATAGATTGACTAAGGGAGACATAGATTGCCAAAAGATTGACATAGATTGCCAAAAGATTGACATAGATTGACTAAGGGAGACATAGATTGCCAAAAGATTGACATAGATTGCCAAAAGATAGACATAGATTGCCAAAAGATAGACATAGATTGCCAAAATATAGACATAGATTGCCAAAAGATAGGCATAGATTGCCAAAAGATAGACATAGATTGCCAAAAGATAGACCTAGATTAACAAAGAGTGACTAATATTTACTAAAATTTACTGAGATCGACAAAGTATAATTGAAATCGTCTGGGAGTTACTTTTATTACAGCAGCGATTCAAGTTTGCGCAATACCCAGTTTAACAGAACTGAATTTATAAAACAAAATCATTATTACATGTATTAATATTTAAAATTTGAGTTTAGAGTAAACAAATAAAATGTTTGAAAGATTAAATAAACTATTGAATTATTGAACATGTTACCATTTTGTTACTTTAACTTTCATTGTCTTGAAGTATTACCAACAAGTTTTGTATTTATTAAATACGTTACTTTATGCGGTTTTTAGTGTTTGTCTGTTTGTCTCAGTATCTTGTTACAGAAAACAGTTCCACACTTACGACCACTGCGGTGGTCTGGATATCCACAGAGTCTCCACGTGGATTCGTCACTGACCAAGTGCTACGCCTCTGCCCCACGACCACGTGACTGTGTTCGTGTGTTCAGAAAGAGTAAGGTGACTCTTTAATTTGTTTTTATTAATCCCGCATATTAGACGGAGAGGCGGGAAGGTGGGCGGGGGGGTGGCTGGGGGGGGTAACCCATATGGATGTGCGACAGTGTACGGAGTCTCTCCTGGACGAGACTGTGTTATCCGTACGACTATACGGAGTCTCTGCTGTTAAATGGCTGTAGGTATATACATACGGCTATACATAATCGCCATTTGACAAGGCTGAGAATATGCACCCATAAGGCTGTAACGAGTCACTTCAAGACTAAAGGTGTGTATAACTTACTTTGTTCTATAGAAATATGCACGTGAGAAGGGCCGCTTTGTAAATAATGCCCGGGCCGCTTTAAAGCTCCAGTCCGCCCCTGTTTGGGAGCATGCTATTACGGCTGGACCGGGGCTGTGAGTATAACTTAATACATGTTATAACCTGTTAACCTCTTTTAGTTCTATTTTTAATAATGATGTGGCCAACATGATGTGAATACGAAATATGGATAAGTTGTTTGTGGACACACCATGTGGATATAAGAGATTGGATTGTGTGATGACGATTTCTTCGGTTGATTGTAGTAGACAATGTTCAATTATGTGTCCCCAATGAGTTCAATAATTTGATCGTTCAGTTGGTCCCTATAATAGTCGACTTTTTCCCTGCACATAATTAGAGGTATACAAACAGGTGCAGATACGATTTTTGGACTTGATTAAATAGAAATTGACACACATTTTGAGTTAATTTATATATTTTCTAAAAGTCTGCAATTAACCATTTTTAAAACGATTTCAACTATTTTGTTTTTTCAAAAAGTCTGCAATAAATAAAGTCCGTTCTGTTGACGTAATTCTTGTAAGTTTCAATTGCACTGAAATATTAAAACGTCCAAATTGAAAAAGGTCTCTCCAGACAAAAACCTTAAAATAACAAAGACATTGCCATGAAATCTTCACGATAATATCTCTGGTTGCCTTTGCTAATTGCCACTGACTAGGGCGGAGTGTACCCTGGCCACTTTAGGAATCTTTCAAATTATTAATTTTTTTTTGTACACTTCCCCTTGGCAAGACGAAACAATTATCTTTATGGGACGATGTCTTTATGAGTAAAGGGGGTTAACAAGATGACGCCCTCAGGGGAGTTAATAAAGGTTTATTTCTATATGGGCAGTTTTATTTCTTAAGGAAAAAAAAAAGAATTGAGTGGACGAAGGGTAACAACAATAGCCTTTTGTAGATGGCGTGTCATCATTCGCCCCCCCCCACCACACACCCTTTTCGTCACGTGATCATTGTCTACAGTTGGCTTACGGCCCTATCTGTTTATTATAAAGCCCCGGGGCTGTCATGATTATTTTTGTTTTAGAGAAAGAAATCACTGAGTTGAATAGACAGTGACTCACATGTAGGATATATTTCCATTTTCAAGGGGGTGGGGGTGGGGGGAGTAGCTACAGCTTACATCTTCAACACACGTGTCTCCTCTCATCCTCTCCTCCCCCAACCCACACCCTATTTATATCAACCACTCATCTCCTAACCGCCTGTAGATATCAAGCGATAATAAAGGGCCACTAATTTGACGTTTTATGAATCCAGCCATCAACTTGCGTTTTTTTTTTTCGTGTGTGTATCTGTCCTTTATTCTGGTAATGTATGCGCTCCGAACTGGGAGGGCGTTTTACTTTTCAATCAAGAATTGTGTTGTATCGGTGTGTGTAATGGGAACACACACACACACACACGGCGACCCACGCGGGAACAAAGGTGAGCGGTGTCAGCTGTCGCCAGGGCGTGGTGTGCTGCAGCGTCGAGGTGTGTCGCACGTGGTAGAGGGGCTTCAGCACGGCCAACGGGGTGAGAACCGTTTGAGCTGTCCTAAGGATAGAGCAAGTGAGTAGCAACTTAAACGCTTAGAGGATCGAGGTGTTCGTTTCGTGTGCGTCGTGTCTCAAAGGATAGAGGTGTTGAGTTTACATGCGTCATACAATCTCACGGCACTTAGTTTGATAAAATAAACATCTTAACTTATTAATTTTAAAAAAATAAATAATTTAACTTTTCTTGTTAAGTATCATCCTGACCAAGGTAAGGTGCCTTTTAAACTCCTAATTGTTTTAACTACATGAGCAAATTGAGACACTGGATTTATGTTATCTTACCTTATATGTTACAGACGCTCCTTCTAAATAGAAGATTATTGCGTTGTACGTTTATCTGTGGTTTGTGTTTAGTCCTGATTTCCTATTAGAGTTTTAAAGGATGATAAAGTGTTGGCTTTCCTGGTTTCTTCAGGCAACTCATGCCATTCACGAATTCCGGACGGGAAGAAAGAAAACTTGTATGTGTTTATTCTTGCATACGGGATAAGAAAGGTGTTTTTATCCTTATGTCTATTTGAGGGTTGTATTAAGTTATCTCTGTGTTGTATTTCTAAATTAGAATTAATTGCTTTATGTATAATTACTAATTTACTCTTGGTTCTTCTATCCTCTAGTGTTTCAAGGTTTAATGATTTGACTAGTGGTGTTACTTTTGTCAGTTTTGAATATTCTCCAGTAATGAATCTGGCAGCTCTTTCTTGATTTTGTTCTAGTTCATTAATGTTTTCTTTGGTAGATGGGTCCCATACAGAAGATGCTTATTCTAGTATAGGTCTCACCAGGGTGAGGTAGCATTTTAGTTTTATATCTTTATTATATTTGTTAAAGTTCCTTTTTATAATACCTAATGTTTTGTTTAATTTTTTAATAACTTCATTGACATGGGGATTCCATAATAGTTTCTCATTTATTATGACTCCTAGGTATTTTTCATCTTTAGTTTGGGTTATTTCTTTTTGTAAGTGTTAGATTGGTCACCAATAAATATAAGCAAGTCTTCAGTGGTGAGCGTTGTCATCTTGTATTAGAAGGCGAATCAATTTTCGGAAAAACCCCAACCTTCCAATTATTGCATCTATTTAAACAGCAGTGAAAATACATTTGAACATCCTGGCTATACATTGTACAATTTTAATACCTTCTATTTCAGTTAAGCGGCTTTCAACGTCTGTGTATTTTCCTTGCAGCACGTGCTCAAGATGGCGCCCTTGGTTGACCAGAGGCTCGGGGGACAGCCATAAACAAGGCGAGGATCAGCCATCTTGGTGTGTGAAAGTTTGGATGGACGGAGGCGATCGAGGTCAGACCTACTCGATATCCAGCCGAACGGCCGTTGGTTTGAACACGTTGAGATGTTTGCCTGCAGTGAAGAGCCGCCTGGTCGTGTTCCCACGTTTTTCATTGGGCGTCTATAATGTTTTATTACTCAGTGACCATAAGAGCTGTAATTAGAGACCAGAGGCATTTAGAGTTTTGTGTCTGTTACAATGACATGTACTTGTACTTTTGGTGACAAATAAAACGAGAAGACAACTGCTGGTGGTCAGAATTTTAACCATTAGTGTTGATGACAAACACTCTTAGGTCATGCGACTACCACTGATTTTTTTATCCTGACAATAGGCATTTGTAAGAGATGCAACTTCTGTTATCGAGAAACTTAATACATGTATGTGACTAAGACAATTGCTGCTGTTAGTGGATATGGAATCTATTGTTAGTGATATTGACAGCTGCTGCTAGTGACATTGACAGCTGCTTTTAGCGGATATGGAATCTATTGTCAGTGACATTGACAGCTGCTGCTAGTGACATTGACAGCTGCTGTTAGTGGATATAAAATCTATTGTCAATGACATCGACAACTATTGCTAGTGACATTGACAGCTGCTGTTAGTGGATATAAAATCTATTGTCAATGACTTTGACAACTAATGTTGATTAATATAAAAGCTTATCGTTCAAGCTAAGGATTCATGTATATTTCGTAAATATTTTTTCTGCTGTTTTGCATTTTAAAAAAGTAATTTACAGACTATAAAAGTGTCTTCAGATTTGTAACTATCAAAATGATACTAAGCAGCTATAGATATCTAGTTTTGTATGGGGATTATTAAACTCATTTTGCATTCAACGCACAGCCAAGTAACTGCGGGTTTTCCCGATGTCTTAAGAATGTTTGCTTTTCCTTATTATTCTTTTAAAATACCACGTGATCATGGTTTCTTTTCTCGACTGCTAACAATAATATCACCTTTCTACAGAGGTCACGGGCAACCTCACCAGAATGTGAAAGGTGGATGGCACTCACAAGAAGCTAAAGGTGACGTCAGTCACTGTCACCCTATCCCAGATGTCATGAGGGGATGACATCACATAGACGCCATTTATGACAACGGTCAAGGCCACCCTAACCCCGCATGTCCAAGTCTAACGACTTTGGCCTGGACGCTGTTTGTGACGTAGGTTGGCTCATTTTTTGATTGTTGCTCAGAAAGCCGGTGTGAAACTTTCGGCGCTCGGGCTACAATCAAACACTGATGCTGGCTCTATTGCTGCACGTGTATGATGCTGGCTCAATGGCTGCACGGGTACGATGCTGGCTCTATTGCTGCACGTTGTATGATGCTGGCTCTATTGCTGCATGTATTTAATGTTTATGTTTCCATATATGGAAACTATAGCTGCACCTGTCTAATCTCGATTTCGCTATTGATGCCCGTGTCTAATTTTGATGTTTCCATAATTGCATCATACTAATGTTGATGTATCCATAGCTTCTTGTGTCTAATGTTGATGTTTCCATAGCTTCTTATGTCTAAGTTTGATGTATCCAAATCTGTATTGTATGATAGTATTGCTTCTCGTGTATGATGTTGGTACTTCCATAGCTGCAACTGTCTAATGTTTATGTCTCCGTTGCTGAGCGTCTCTAATGTTGACGTTTCTATTGCTACATGTGTATAATGATATTATTGCTTCCGTTGCTACCCGGGTCTGATATTGTTAATTTCGTGGCTGCACATGAATGAAGTGGTTATGATTACTGGACAAACAGGTTCATAATTAACCCTATAAAAAGGTATGGGAAATTCCATTGTTCCAAATTATAATAAGTGATAGAGATAAAACAAGGAGTGACAGAGACATCGCATGGTGTAACCTATACAAGACACAGAGTGACATAGATATCACAAAATGTGACAAAATAGCACGTGAAATGACAGAGATTACACAAAAAATGACAGATATATCATATAAAGGTAAATAGCGAGTAGATCTACAAGAATTATGTGGGTAAGGGAGAAAGAGAAAGCGTGCGGATTTTTGGGAATATTATTTATACCTAGCTGTAATTATAAGCTTCGTCTTTAAAAATAAAAAAAAAGTAATTTAAAAAAAAATTGAAATAAAATTATATTGTCTGGTTATGATTTAGAGAAATATTAAAAAATAAAAATAAAACTCTTCATTGAAAATTACAAGAGATATTACAAAAAGTGACAAATGGAGCAAGGATTTACAGACGAAACACGAAGTGACTGAAGTGTACAAGAGACTACAGATGCAGAAGTGATAGAGATGGAACAAAAAAGTGACAAAGATACGACAACTCCTTGGGAAATGCTATTTATTTCAAGTAGCCTTGGTAAAAATGTTATTAGATATCTATTTAACTTTTTTTTTAATGCCACACTAATAACTAATAAAAATGACAATTTAAAACAATTTATGCGACCATAAAACAATCAAAAGAGATTTTTTTTAAAAATGTAACATACAATCAAATTATTTTTTTTTTAAAATTTTATTTTAGAGAAACATTAACTACAAAATCACCCGCGGCGTAGCATATGCCGCAGACTTGCTCATCATAGATAGTGCAAGGAACAGGGGGAGGGTAAGAGAACGGACACAATCAGCAGCACAAAGTAATGAGAAATAAAGCGAGATAACATTGGGATAAACATTTCAATTAGGATAAAAAGAAAACGGAAAAATTTCTTTTGCCTTTTTCATGGGTTGAAATTTCAGGATGAAGTTCTACATCTTATATTTCTCCATGATGATTCGGAAGAATATTTTGATGACATTCACTAAGTTTATCGTTGTGAGTTGTTTGTACTCCGTTGTTCCAGGTTTCTTGGGTATTGGGTTGAAATTAATCTGCTTTAAGCTAGAGGGGATCTTACCTCTATTATATAAAGTAAAAATCTTTAGCACGAAATTGAGGGGCTTTAGTACTTTGTCGGGATAAAAGGAGCTCTTTTTAAAGGGTATTAAAAATACGGACTTGTTTGTAGGGAACTAATTATGGCGTGTTAATCAAAAACATTTTTACGCGTTTATATCTCTCAGTGAGTCATACAAATAATCAGAGATATTAAGTAGACGGCATTGTATTTATAGCAGAACTAAACAGCACCCTGCACACCATCCCGAATAGAGTGACAGGAGAGAACCGACTGAAAGGATTAAAGCTTATTCTCAGTTAAACCAAGGTCAAAGTAATCTCTTTATTAAAATAAACAACTAAAAAATAAAAAAAAACGCTACCTTCAGGGTGCCCCGGTGCTCCCTAATGAAGGTAAAAGCACCAAGCAAGTCAATTCTTTCAGTATTTAGGCCAGGGCTCGGGAAACTTTTGTCTGAGAAAGCCATAAACACCACACATTTTGAAAAGTAATTCTGTGAGAGCGATACATTATGTTTGAACCGAAAATTCAATAAATGTGTGCATTTTGTGTAATTTCAACACTAAAAGTACAATAATTATGTCTCTGAATTCTTTTTAAAATCATTGTTGATATGTTATTTTCATATGCAATCAATATGTGGATGAAATTAGTCTAAGTACAAGGCTTTTTTCATTTTTGTTGTAAATGAACATTTTTCTGAGAGTCAGATGCAGCCATCAATAGGGCCACATCTGGCTCGCGAGCCATGGGTTCCCGACCCCTGATCTAGGCTATACAGCAACTTAGGAAGGCAATGGCAATAAAGAAATATAGATAACAATATATTGCAACAAGTAAAGACATTGTTTACATACTTCTGTATAGGACCCATTGACCATAGATAAACATTGATAAACTAGAACAAACTGACAAGAATGTCGCCATAAGTTAAATCATTAAACCTTGAAACTCTAGAGGAGAAACGAACCCAGAGTAAAGTAGTCGTTATACATAAAGCAATTAATTCTAATGTAGAAATGCAACAAAAAGATAACTAAATACAACCCTCAGGTAGATAAGGATAAAAACACCTATCTTATTCAGTATGCAAGAAATCCAACAATTTATCATCATTTAAATCTCTAATAAGAAAGCAGGGTAGTAAAAATCATAAATAAGCATATGACGCAATAATCTTCTGTATTGAAGGGGCGTCTGTAACAGATAAAATAAGATATTTTCATCAGAATGTATAAGCAGTGACATAAAAAACCGGACTATCAAAATATGTACCAATATATGCATAATAATAAGATATGTTGCGTCTGTCCTTCTATACAAGAGTGAATATTGGACAAAGGATATGGAAACAAGGGAAATATCGGTGGCAGTAGAAAATTGGATTCTAAAAAGAGTGATGAGATTTTCATGGATTGAAAAAGAAAATAAACGCTGAGGTGCTAATAACAGCATGGCACAAAGATCCTTCATCTCTGATGGAATTCTTAGGAAACTTCGATATGGTAGTGGAGAACTGGGCAGAGACTAAAACACGAGCAGAGCCCAAGCGAATGGGCAACAAACATCAGGAAAGCAACAACGACTTCTTTAAAAAATCTAACAAGCGACATGAATAACCCTGATCGTTGATGTCTGCTCCAGGCCTGGCAATGGATGATGTTGGTAATGATGTGCTTAAATTATATAAAAATTTATCGTCATTTCATGTGTAACTTTGAGAATGTTTTGACAAATAGCTCTAGATAAGGTGTCTGAAATACGCTAGCACTCATACATAGCAAAATTTAATATTAATTATATATATAGGAATAATAATGACTGTTCAATTTTGGTATAGATCTAATTCTTTGCGTCTAAATTTTAAGTTGGCCTTTTATTAGGGACTAGCAATTTACCCGCGCTTTGCTGCGGAAATTAGGATTTCAGCTAGCGTTGCGAACCCGCGTAACACCAATTAAAAACACCATTTGAGTTTAATCTGAATGAAGATGGATATACTAAATATATTAACTTCAACCATTCAGGCTCATACGTACACAAGAACTTGGAGATTTAAGGATGCGTCTTTTTTATAAACCTCATATTACTGCGGAAAAAACTTTTATTTCTACTATCGTCACCCTAGTGAGAGGTGATTTAATCTTACCATCGCGTGAAGAGATGGGGGGGGGGATACTCAACAACTTCCCAAAGTTTCAAGCTTCTACCTACACTGAAACTTGGAAAATTAGCGTTGATTCAGTTTCATATCGCCCATTTTAGGGGGGGGGGGAATGTTTTGGGCCCCCGGCAGCCCATGAGTGGAAATTTTTAAAATTTATATAATTATTTTTCCTTGTCTACCTACACGGGAAATAAAAGAATTATAGATTTTCAATTTTTATATTTCAGATTAGAAAAAAAAAAGGTTTTTGAGGCCCCGGCCTCCATGAGTGTGTATTTCAAAATTCTTTTACACCAACTTTCGTTGTGAGAAGGTACTTAACAATTTTCCCAAAGTTTCATGCTCCTACCTACACGGAAATTTTGAGAATTGACGTTGAGTTGGTTTAAATATAAGAAAAATTATATTTGGGCCCCCGGCCCCAATGAGAAGGAGGTGTAACATTATTTTTAGCAAATTTACGTCGGAAGCGTGTACTAAAAAAATTTCCAGTTTCATGCTTCTACCTATACGGCAAAAAGAAGAATTAGGGATTTTCAATTTTTATATAGCTCATATATGGAAAAAAGATTTTGGGGCCCCGGCCCCTATGAGTAGTAAATTTAACTTTTTTTTTCAAATTATCGTAGGAAACATGTAGTCAAAACATTTCAACAGTTTCATGCTTCTACCTACATGGGAAATAGGAAAATTGGTTATTTTCAATTTTTATAAAGCCATTAAAAGGAGGAACAAAAATGTTTTGGGTCCCCGGCCCCACATGAGCGGGAATTTTTAAAATTCTTTTTCGCCAGTTATTGTCGTGAGGGGGTACCCAACAACTTCCCAAAATTTCATGCTCCTACCTGCACGGAAAATTGGAGAATTAGTGATCAGTCGGTTTTTAATATAAGAAACACTATATTTGGGCTCCCGGCACCCCATGAGAGGGAATTTTTTTTTTAAATGTGGCCAATTTTTGCCGAAAGCGTGTGCTTAAAACATTTCCAAAGCTTCATGCGTCTATATTTTACGGGAAATGGGAGAATTGGTGATTTTTAAATTTATATAGCTCATGTAAGGAAAAAAACGTTTTATGGGCCCCGGCCCCCATGAGTCGGAAATTTAATTTTTTTTCTTCAAATTATCGTCGAGAGCATGTACTGATAATTCCAAAGTTTTATACTTCTACCTACACAGGAAATAGAAAAATTGGTGATTTTTAATTTTTATGAAGCCCATATAAGGAAAAAACTTTTTGGGCCCCCGGCCCCACATGAGCAAGATTTTTAAAAGTCTTTTTCACCAATTTGCGTCGATAGTGGGTACCCAACAACTTCCAAAAGTTTCATGCTTCTACCTACACGGGAAGTTGAAGAATTAGTGATTTAATAAAAACAGTTTTTGGGCCCCCGGCCCCACATGAGCGAGATTTTAAAAAAATCTTTTTCGCCAATTTACGTAATGAGGGGATACCCAACAACATCCCAAAGTTTCATGCTTCTACCTACACGGAAATAGGAAAATTGGTGACTTTCAATTTTTATAGAGCCCATATAAAGAAAAGAATTTTTAGGGGCCCCCGGCCCCACAGGAGCGAGATTTTTAAAAATCCTTTTCACCAATTTTGTCGCTAATAAGTACCCAACAACTTTCCAAAGTTTCATGCTTCTACCTACACTGAAAGTTGAAGAATTAGTGATGCAGAAAAAAAAGTTTTTGGGCCCCAGGCCCAACATGAGCGAGATTTTAAAAATTCTTTTTCGCCAATTTTCGTCATGAGAGGGAAAACAACAACTTCCAAAAGTTTCATGCTTCTACCTACACGGGAAGTTGGAGAATTAATGATGAATGAGTGAGTGAGTGAGTCAGTCAGTCAGTCAATGAGGGCTTTCCCTTTTATTAGTATAGATTTTTTTTTTGGTAAAATTATTCAAGCGTTAAGATAAAAATAGTGAACTGATAATTTATATAACGTGTTATAGTACCCCAGAAAGTAGCTGGGCTCACAGCGCTTCTTATAAAAAGTGTGACATAGTTTTTGTTGACTAAATGATTACAGTTTCACACGCTCTCAACTGAGTTAGAGACCCCTGCTCTAGGTATTGCGTTTCGTTTCAAAATTATTTTTAAATTTTTAATATTTTTTTTTAAAATTAAGATTTCTGTGGCTCTCTGTCTAGAGGTAGCAAGGAAACAAAAGCTTGTCTTCCCATCAGTGGTCAATCTCATCCGTCCCGTAGCTGGCCCTCGACTCCGAGGTCTCTTCCTTCAGCCTCCTGTAGACTCCGCCACGTCTCCGGCTACGTTGGTATAGAGCCAAAGTGATTAGCGTTGCTATGGCAACAAACGCAATGGTTCCGCAGGTGGCGATAGCTGTGGAAATGTGAAGATTTGGGGGAGGGGGGGTATTTTAAAAATAAGTTGATTTGTTTATGCTTATTTGTTTATGCTTCCTTAAAGTTTTAATTGTTATCAAGGTAAACTTTTGTATTTGTTAGGTAGCCAAAGTTGAAGTCATTGATCTAGAAATCAAAGAGTGATCAAAGAGTAATAAAAATTTAATGAATAAATTGAGAGTTAGAGAGGGAGAGAGAGAATGAAATAGAAAGAGCGAGAGAGAAAGACAGAGGAAGAAATAGAGAGAGAGAGAGAGAGAGAGAGAGAGAGAGAGAGAGAGAGAGAGAGAGAGAGAGTGGCTTCACTAAAAGTTTTGAGGTCTGCACCGTGTGACGCCATCACAAGGGCTGACAGCAAAAGTGTAACTTCAGTATTTTCCCATTGTAGGCAACGGTAGACTCGGAGGGAGTCTTTTGGGTAAATAAGTCGTGAGTGGGGTGACACCATGAGCTACCGGATTAGGTGACAAAAACTCTAGTGACGCTTCTGGAGAGATAGAGAGAGAGAGAGAGAGAGAGAGAAAGAGAGAGAAAGAGAGGGGTGGATATAAAATTAGAGGTATAGAGAGGTAGAAAGAGATACCGCAAATGAAAGTTTGAGAGAAAGAGCGTGGAGTGAGAGAGAGAGAGAGAGAGAGAGAGAGAGAAAGAAAAGGGTCGAGGTAGAGAGGTATAAAAGACAGACGCATGTGTGTATGCAGTCCTGCTTCCTCCTATGAGGCCAGCAGACGATGTCCCCTTACCTGCTGCTGCAGCTGGGGAGATCCCTTGGCTCTGCTGCTGCTGGCTCTCCTGGCTCTGGTGGCCCTGCTGGCTCTCCTGGCTCTGCTGTTGGGTAGACGCTGCCTTGGACAGATAAGAGGCCTTGCTTAGTTCCTTCTGTTTGATGACGTTTTCATCTTTGACCCAGGTCTGGCGATGACGTTAAAAATGAAGAAACAAATACACAAATTTGACCTCTCCCAACCCCACTTCTATAAATGTTGAGGATTAAAATATCTGTTTTAAACATAGTCCTATTGATTATTGAGTGGGTTCTCGAAAAGATTTGACAGACCCTGGAACTTTTAAGCAATAATTTTTGAGGACCTGTTGATGACTTATCTGTGTTTCATAAAACAACTAGTATTAAATTTGTTGATGGATGTTTTACTGGTTTATCATACTACATGTGAATGGACGACTTATTTAAGTATCAGGTAATCCTCGAATTTTAAACTTTAAAAAAAAAAATTAAAAAAAAAAAACAACAAAAAACAAACAAACAAACAAACTAATTTTACTAGATGAAACTATGTACATTAAAAGAAGATAAGGATTTTTTTAAAATAAAAATGTATTTATAGAAATTCAAATAAAGTATCTTGTATTAAGGCTGACGATGTGCGTATCAGAGTATCATAGATCCATCAAGCAAGATATTGTGTCTATGTATTTCAGCAGAAAAAATTAAAGGAAACAAAAAGTTTGCGAATTACTTGACTATTATCTTAATGAAATTGTACTATATTAAAACTTGGATGTTCTATAACAAGAGTTCCTCCATTAAATAACAAAACCATTCCATGACATACCTGGGTATCCACATTGAACATGACTTTGTTGTTTTCATTGTCTACAGGCGGGGCAGGCTTGGTGGTAAAGGGCGGCCTCTTGACTGGAGGTAGCATAGGCCCTGAGAGGGAGCTCGTCCTGGTGCAGAAGTGAACAGTACAACCCTGGTGAAACAAGTTCAGAGGTTAAAGGTGAACAGCCGGTCAAATAAGTTCAGATGTCAAGGTGAAGAGCTGTCAAAAAGGTCAGATGTTAAAGGGGGAACAGCCGGTCAAAAATGTCAGATAAACAATACCTCCATTTTACTCTGGTTTAAGTTCCAGGTTCCAACAAATTGCTTTCGTTAAATTTACAGCCACGTAATTAGTATTGTCAATATTATTATTATTATCATCCCTATACGGCATGCAAAACACTTTAACTAATCAAATAAATAATAACTTAAATTCACGGACTGTCTTAACAGCACACACCAAGTAATAATTGAACATTTCTTTTTTGAGATCGCAGTATCTATAAGTCAATTCAAGAGTATGTGAGTAATCAAGGTCTAATGATAACTCACCAATTCAACATTCACCAGGTACTCGTTACAACTAACCAATCCGTTACTATCTGCTTGTTACAACTCACTACCTCAAATATCACTAAGAGCCAACTCTAACTGAGTTACCAATTCAAAAGTTACCATTTGCTAGTTATAATTCGCCGATTCAATACTTACAATGTTCTAGTTAATCCAATAGTCAAAAAGTTCTATTTAAAACTCAACACATTCAACATTCACCACGGTGTAGTTATAACACACTTATCCATTACTATTATCTTGTTTTAACTCACTACATGTGCTTTAAATGTCACTAATAGCTAGCTGTATTTAACTCACTACTTCAAATGTCACTAACAGCTAGCTGTATTTAACTCACTACATGTACTTCAAATGTCACTAACAGCTAGCTGTATTTAACTCACTACATGTACTTCAAATGTCACTAAAAACTAGCTGCATTTAACTCACTACATGTACTTCAAATGTCACTAAAAGCTAGCTGTATTTAACTCACTACATGTACTTCAAATGTCACTAATAGCTAGCTGTATTTAACTCACTACATGTACTTCAAATGTCACTAAAAACTAGCTGCATTTAACTCACTACATGTACTTCAAATGTCAATAAAAGCTAGCTGTATTTAACTCACTACATGTACTTGAAATGTCCCTAACAGCTAGCTGTATTTAACTCACTACATGTACTTCAAATGTCACTAAGAGCTAGCTGTATTTAACTCAATACATGTACTTTAAATGTCACTAAAACTAGCTGCATTTAACTCACTACATGTACTTCAAATGTCACTAAAAGCTAGCTGTATTTAACTCACTACATGTACTTCAAAAGTCCCTAACAGCTAGCTGTATTTAACTCACTACATGTACTTCAAATGTCACTAAAAACTAGCTGCATTTAACTCACTACATGTACTTCAAATGTCAATAAAAGCTAGATGTATTTAACTCACTACATGTACTTGAAATGTCCCTAACAGCTAGCTGTATTTAACTCACTACATGTACTTCAAATGTCACTAAGAGCTAGCTGTATTTAACTCACTACTTCAAATGTCACTAACAGTTAGCTGTATTTAACTCACTACTTCAAATGTCACGAACAGCTAGCTATATTTTGCTCACCATTTCAACTGCTACGAGGTGCTAGTTATGGGGGTTGTCATTCTAACCGGAAGTCTAATAATTAAGTATAATCTATTTATAACTGGGAGGTGCCAGGAGGACATGTAGTTAATATTTGTTCAGTGTTATTCAAAGGAATGGGCTCGTTGATATTGACTAAAACTTTTTCAAAACCTTAATTTTATAGAATTTTAAAATTAAAAAAAAAATAGATTAATTATATTATTTGATATATTATATTGTGGGAATAGAACGTCCTTGCGAGAGTGATTTTTTTTACATAGTTCATTCTTCGTCCATGAATTTTATTCATTCACACTCACACAATATACTACTACATGTAATACTGTGGTGAAAAGATGTGTAGTATATGTTTTGTCTAGGGTATTATTGGTATTTATACTTTCACACCCACAAGGACGTAAATTAGTGATCTCCGCAAATGATAAACAAAAGAACCATTGTATAATATAAATGATTAACGTTTAATGTACACTATATCCATTGTCAATAACTCAATATTCATTAATAAATGTGCCCCTAAGATTAAGGTATTTAAAGTCTTATGGCTCGCTAATTATCATCATTACAGCTTGCCTTACGCCAAAGTTTCTATATTTTGAATACTTATATTATATTGTGTCACGGAGTCCCTGATCATCGGCGTAGCTTGTATGTCTGCTGTGTTGGTGTGCTGCGTGACTTGACCTCCTTTCGTCTCTCTGCGATGTGTATGTGAAGGCAGCTTCCGGTGTTGTGCTCCTCCCACCGCGTTGACGATTTGACGTAACAGTCAGCTGGTTCGGACTAAGCTTGTGTAAACAATGTTGGTTGCTGTATTATTTGACCTAGATAGATCATACACAGTAGAGGGGTTCTCACTTCTCTCCACGTGTGTTGTTGATAAGATTTTCAGCTCATACGGTCACACAGCTACGGTGCGGTATGGCAGGCATCAGCTATTACGGTATAACGTGATGAGCTGAGTAGAAACGAGCACAGGGCTCTGTGGCGAATGGTGCGCGTCTCCGGCCTACTGTACGGATGTTCAATCCTACAGTTAGGGCAGATGGTAGCACTTGTGGATATGGTGTGCGTCGCCGGCCTACTGTACTGATGTTCAATCCTACAGTTAGGGCAGATGGTAGCACTTGTTGATCTGCTATCGACCTTAGCTGGCACGGACACAAGGTGTACTTGGCTGTCGCGTGGCAAGGGTAGCGATCCTTTATCGGCAATAGTACCGGTGGGTGGGACGGCTGTCCGGCTCTCTCACCGTGGCGTACCTCTACTGGTGCAGCTCCCTGGAATTCAGGCGTAGCAGGAACCAGGTAGACTGGTTAGATTGCCGGCTTTTCTCGTACAGTTCAGAGATGTGATCCTGTGGTGCGCTACTGTTCGATGCTTCGCCTTGTACAGTTTGGCAGTGAAAAGAATGAACTTTGCGTTTCCTCTGGTTATATCTTCATAGGTCACGTGACTTTAAGAACTCTTGATTGGTTGCATGATGAGCGATAACCAATAGGATGAGGGCTTCCTTGTTTTAGCCCCGTTGATGAAATTATGTATCATTTATTCTGCCCACATGTTAGATTCCCAGATGGGAGTTACCTCCCCTTATCTTTCCGATGTGCTCTAGTTGGTGGGTGTTACTTGGGCTTAAGAGTCCGACATAAATTTCATCACAAATACTAATGATCAGTGGCGTCGCTAGGGGGGTGCAGAGGGGGCGGGACACCATCAGGGGGTGACACCAGACCGTAAAATTCTATATATTCCCGTTATTTGGCACTGGAAAACTCAGAGGATTTCTATGGGTTAAATCATGAGGGGGTGACACCATGTGCTACCACCCCGGGTGACACCATGAGCTACCGCCCCGGGTGACACCAACCCTAGTGACGCCTCTGCTATTGATGTAATTGTAATTATAATTAAAGTGATAATTTTTGTTAAGTTCATTGCTAGTAAATACCGAGGCATAAAAATTTTATTTGAACAAGGGAAAAATTTACTTTAAATATTAAAATAAGTTTGCAGCTAGGACTAGCACTATCACAATCATTACAGACTATTACTAACTACCACTAGTGTTTACGGCAACGGCTCCGACTATCGAACGACCGCTTACACTCATCTTTAATAAACATGTTTAGGCTTATTTATAAAAAATTTTAAGTCTTGGGCATTTAATAATTTATTCAGCTGCAAAACTAAGTGTAAAGAAATATTTTTTGCACAAAAAATTACACCTAAAAGATCATTTTTAGTGTAATCAGTGTATGAAAATACACTGTTGTGATGGATGTTTCAAAAATGTTTGACCTGAATCTAAAAATAGCCCAATGACCGAATGAGTTATGACGTTTTCTGGTCCTAGAAATGAAAATCCCATAACTCACCAATTCAACACTCCCCAAGTGCTAGTTATAACTTACCAATTCAACATTTCCCAAGTGCTAGTTATAACTCACCAATTCAACACTCCCCAAGTGCTAGTTATAACTCACCAATTCAACATTCCCCAAGTGCTAGTTACAACTCACCAATTCAACATTCCCCAAGTGCTAGTTATAACTCACCAATTCAACATTTCCCAAGTGCTAGCTACAACTCACCAATTCAACATTCCCCAAGTGCTAGTTACAACTCACCAATTCAACACTCCCCAAGTGCTAGTTACAACTCACCAATTCAACATCCCCAAGTGCTAGTTATAACTTACCAATTCAACATTCCCCAAGTGCTAGTTATAACTCACCAATTCAACATTCCCCAAGTGCTAGTTATAACTCACCAATTCAATATTCCCCAAGTGCTAGTTATAACTCACCATTCAACATTCCCCATGTGCTAGTTATAACTCACCAATTCAACTTCCCCAAGTGCTAGTTATAAATCACCATTCAACATTCCCGATGTGCTAGTTATAACTCACCAATTCAACATTCCCCAAGTGCTAGTTATAACTCACCAATTCAACTTCCCCAAGTGCTAGTTATAACTCACCAATTCAACATTCCCCAAGTGCTAGTTATAACTCACCAATTCAGCATTCCCTAAGTGCTAGTTATAACTCACCAATTCAACATTCCCCAAGTGTTAGTTATAACTCACCGATTCCACTATCACCAGGTGCTGGCTGTAACCGTTGGGACATTTTTTCGGTAGATTCTCGTCTCCATCATGCGCCGCCATGAAACTCTTCAGGGAGTTGGTAGCCTGGATCTTGGGCTTTACTCCGACTGGCTGTACGTCCCCGACGGCAAGTGGGTTACCTTAAATAAAATCAATGACGTCATCACTAAAAGAAATGCTGCGATAGGACGAGGGTACGCGGATATCCAATGGCTCCATACTGTGTCACTAAACTGGGAAATGACCCCATTCATTACTTTGACAAGTTTGTTTGTTTTTTGTGGTAGCATTCTTAAATTTTAAAAAATTATAAATAATTGTTATTATTAATTCTCGGTGACCCAACAAAAGCTCTCAGTGACATAACACGACCCTCTCCATGAAGATTTAACAAAACTCTGCGCTCATTCCCAGCAAATGGACCCATAGGGGTCATCCATAAAGAACGTCACGCTATTTCTGGCAATTTTTAACTCCAATCACCCCCAGTGACGAATTTTCGACCCTCCCCCCTCACTTCCCTTAAGTACGTCATACTTTCGAACAATTATTTAAATTTAAAAATAACTAAAATTTAATATAAACATCGTGACGTCACACATGGCCGGACACCCCCTTCCCCTATCACAAACATACACACTCTCTTACACCCCTAGCCCCTCTGGTAGCTGCCTTTCGGCTTTTTTAAGTGTCTAATCCCATAAAAATCACCATGTCTCAATATTACCATGGCAGTCGAACCGCTTTGTTGCCTACCTGACTGACAACTGAAGAAGCCGCCGAAGGGTGCGGACAGACCAGCACCTTCCTCATAGTCGTCACTCAGACAAATGAAAAGACTGTAGAGCAGGCGAAGCGAGTAGTAACCTTTGGGACAGCCCTGTGGGAACCAATGGGGGAGTCTTATTATTTTGTTATAGAATCACTTTAAATAATGAGAACGTTTTTTAATGGGAGAGAAGAATGATATTTGAAGGAACATAATATAATATATTCTTTGAAATTCATTTAACAATGAATTATAATATTAATTTCAAATTATTAGATATTACTAATTATTAATTAAACATTATATTTTGAAATATCTTTGCTTAGTGAAACGAGCACTTAAAACTTATAATAGCTTTTTTTTTCGAACTATTCGACAATTCCTGGTACATTCAATTGTATTTTTTTCCAGCTTGAATGGCGCATACACATCAACAAAATATATTAACAACAAACGACATTAACGTACATGGTTTAGATTTTTTAGAACTACCGTAAGCGACTTTAAGAGATTGCATTATTTTTAGATCAATTATTGAGATGAAATATCTTCTCATAGAATTTCACATCGGAGGCAGAAAAGTAGAATTGGTGTCTACCATCATATTTTATAAACATGATTTATCTCACGCAAACTTTTTAGGCCTTACTTGGCTCTATTTCTTCTCTCTGGGACGAGCAGGGGCGACGATAGCACTTATTTGTACTTGGGGGTGGTTTGGGGGCCTCGGTCGAGAGTCATGTGATCAGCAGGGGGTTGAATCTTCTCTCGCGCCCACACCCCCCCCAAACACAAGCGTTGGGGGGGGGGGTGCTAAAGAAGGTAGTCCAAAACACTACCCCAAAATGGCTAACTCTGTCTAAGTTCATGGCTTGATTTTAGAAGCAAACTCAACCGCCACGACTGCTACAAGTCGACTTCCTCTTAACCCTTTAGAAACAAATCGAAATTCTCTTTCCAGCCACCACCACCACCACCACCAGCACCACCAGCACCACCAGCACCACCACCA
>MUZC01000872.1:100467-117003 GCA_002072015.1 Radix auricularia
ATGTGAGTGATACTGGGCCTCCCTTCATGTGAGTGATACTGGGCCTCCCTTCATGTGAGTGATACTGGGCCTCCCTTCATGCGAGTGATACAAGGCTTGCCTTCATGTGAGTGATACTGGGCCTCCCTACATGTGAGTGATACTGGGCCTCCCTTCATGTGAGTGATACTGGGCCTCCCTTCATGTGAGTGATACTGGGCCTCCCTTCATGCGAGTGATACTGGGCCTCCCTTCATCTGAGTGATACTGGGCCTCCCTTCATGTGAGTGATACTGGGCCTCCCTTCATGTGAGTGATACAAGGCTTCCCTTCATGTGAGTGATACTAGGCCTCCCTTCATGCAAGTGATACAAGGCTTCCCTTCATGTGAGTGATACTAGTCCTCCCTAATGTGAGTGATACTAGGCCTCCCTTCATGTGAGTGATACTAGGCCTCCCTTCATGTGAGTGATACTAGGCCTCCCTAATGTGAGTGATACTAGGCCTCCCCTCATGTAAGTGATACTAGGCCTCCCTTCATGTGTGTGATACTAGGCCTACTTTCATGTGAGTGATACTAAGTCTTCCTTCATGTGATTGATACGAGTCCTCACCTAATTTGGGAACTAACCCAAAATATTAATATGAATAATTTGAATGGTACCTCCACATTATAGTCATGCGAACTAAATGTTTAACCACAAACTTCGACAACAGGTTTTCGGGGGAAACAAACAAACAAACACACACACACAACAAAATGGAAACACAAGAGGTAAACAAAAATTGAAAAACATCAAACAAAATCAATCAGACCAAATGCATACGTACGCACAACAAATTTAATTTGCATAATAATAAGCCTAGTAACGTAAACTGCTCAGGTGTCAAACGGCATTCTACACAGACTGAGTCAAGACTGATAAGCAATAATGTTTTTTAATCACTTGGAAGTAATAAGCATTTTATTCAGACCAAACGTTCACACATTAATAAAATCGCATCCGGGCAAAACAGCGACTGTCAAAACAGCGACCTTCAAAACAGCGACTTCAAAACAGCGACTGTGTCAAAACAGCGACGGTCAAAACAGCGACCGTCAAAATAGCGACTGCATCAAAACAGCGACTGTATCAAAACAGCGAATTGTTTCTTTTGCTTGTGATAATGCAGGTTTTTTGTAGAGAAGGGAAAATATAAAATTAAATACAATCAACTGGAGGTGTGTATAAATAAATGTTGATGTTTTAAAGAGTGCATACACAGTGTCAGGTCATACGGGCCCAGCGGCTTGAACGATATTGTCCGCTATGCGGTGTTAGTAACTATTTAATGTATTAACTTTATATACTGACAACTTTGTACGTCTTATTACAATTGAGTTTTTATGCTAGGTAGGTCTACACAAGAAATGAATGGGGTAGAGTGAATCTACGTACCTTTATCTGACCACGTGACGTTTTTATTGTCCGATTACATCGGATCGGGTGTGTTTAGCTGGACGTTGACAATGATACCGGATATATATGCATGCTCGCAAACAACAGGCTGTTGATGATTTACTAAATCTGAAGTACCAAGCCACATACACACGTCATCATTTCACTGACTGCTAGCTAACGAGAGAAAACTAACTGCATATATCAGTCGTGTTTAAACCACATTTTAGACAATGAAAAGGGGTATATGTGTCAAAAAGGTTTAGAACCACTGTGTTAGGTTTACGGTTGAACCAGAATAGTTTTGCGGTGAAGTCGCTGTTTTGATACAGTCGCTGTTTTGATACAGTCGCTGTTTCGATACAGTCGCTGTTTTGAAGTCGCTATTATGACAGTCGCTGTTTTGACACAGTCGCTGTTTTGAAGTCGCTGTTTTGACGGTCGCTATTTGGCAGTCGCTGTTTTGAACCCGTGCCTACTAAAATATGTCGGTCAGATTTATATGTATATTTACATTTTTTGGAATTAGTAGAAGTTTGTCTTTCGCCCACCAGTGCCTCAGACTTTATAAATACTCACTGGGACGGCGATTTTTCACTGCTTGTATTGTTCTATTTTATTCGTTTTGTTATGCAGTGTTCAAGACAATAACATTTGAATGTTCTTTTCTATTTCTTCAATAATTACAATATGAAAAACACAATGTGACGTCATGCAATGTCTGCCGATTTCCCACCTCCCCCTTTGTTACTTCGTGACAAAAATTTAGACACAAAAAGCGCCGCCCATAAATGACGTCACATACCTAGAAGGGAGAGGGATTTGAAATGACCATTTGTGACGAAGGGGAGGGGGTGTTTAGGAAATGTGACGTCACATCAAAACGCGTAGTTTTAAATAATTTTTGCACTTAAATATTTCATTGTTTACCAATTTATTTAATGAGGCTTTACATGGGCTTCACGTGTGTTACGATATTAGAGTGCAACCTTACACTAAATACATACTTAAAGTTAAATGGCAAAAAAGTCATTTGAAACATGATAATTTTCAAATAAAAAATGGCATTTATAGGGGGAGGGGTATTTTTATGATATCATATTGGATTATATATATATAATTTTTTTTTAATTTTTTTTTTNGGGGGGGGGTTGTTGACGCTAACTTTTTGTAACAACGCGAGGGGGGGGGGTAAAAATCAGTCCTTATCTCGTGACGGATGTCATAAATGGAGGGCCCCAAAGCTTTGACACCCTTTTCCAAAAAAGCCGTATTTTCTAATTGAAAATAAGAATGTTGCGAGTCACTTTTTTGTCTTTTAAGTTTAAGTATGTATTTAGTGTAAAGCTGTACTCTTATATCTAACACGTGTGAATCCATTGAAAGTCTTTAAATCAATTGCAAGCCATCAAATATTTAAAGGGAACGTATATTTAGAGTTTCGCATTTTGATGTGATGTTAAATCTCTTTAACACCCCCTCCCCATCGTCACACATCGACAAAAATACGTGACCCCTCAGACGACTTTTTTTTATGTGAGTGACGTCATTTATGGGCGGCTTCACAGAGTAAAACAGATATCTTTTTACTCTGGATTATAATTAATTTCTTAAACATTGGGGAAGGGGGGGTGAGCGAATTTGTACGTATGCATTTGTGAGAAGGTCCACAAAATGTATGGCGGGCAACAGTGTGACGGAGTACGAAAATACGACTTTTGTGCGTACTAGACTTAGTATTTCATTATGCTACTTAAATTTGCTGTGCGCAAGTACATATTCAATCGAGACTCGAGACCCCCCTCCCCCGTAAGCATCCGTACGCAAAGTCCAGTTAATTTAACACTCACCCCCCCATTACGTACGTAAAGTATGGATGGCCCCTAATAATAGAAGTGAAACGAATGGAAATTCCTTTAAAAACATATTTTAACAAAAATATTGGGGGAAAAACACTTGTCTATTTGTTCAATATTTTTTTTATTTCCTTCCAGATAAGAACTATCAACATGACTTGGCCTATTTCATTTGGTTGAAATAAAGTGAGGGTGGTGGGGGGGGGGGGGACAACAGAATCAGATAAGTCTTGAACAGGAAGTTTAAAGAATTACTTCCCCAAACAAAAAGTTTTACATCTGTTAGGCTACCCCAGGGTTGGCCAGACATGTAGTAAGTCTGAGCCATTTTTTTAATACTCGAACATTATAAGAACCGCATTTAGACGTTATCGCTCACGTCCCCATCAATGTACCCTTCAAGCTGCGCGGCAGTGTAGATATCTGACCGACGCAGCGCAGAGGTTTAGAATTACCACGCAGCAAAATTTTGTAAAATATTGCACACAAATTGGATGTTGGCAACTTTGCACACGAGTTGTTTTTTTTTTTTTTTACGTGGCACACTAACTAGCCAAACTAAGAGGGAACATTGGTCCACACTGGCAATAAAAAAAATTCCTTTGGTGATTTTTTTTTCAAAATTATTTTTTATTTGAATATACGACTTGAACATTTCTATTGTTTTGATCATAACAACATGTTGAAGAAATATATGGGTTACAGTTACTCAATTAAAAACATTTGAATGAAAATGTAACATTAGAAACACGTTGCATAAGAGTCACTGTGGATCATTTATTGTTATGATAATGGTAAGAAGCCTTCGAACTAGAACGTGTCTTTGAACCTGGTTGGCAGCTAGTATTGGTGGTGCGAAGAAGTTCTGTCAGAAGCTGATTACTAGTTGCTGCTCGATGCTTTGATTTTATGAACTTCATTGCGAATACAACGATTCACAGCAGTAGGTTGTACCGAAAATTGATATAAATCGGCAACTAGCTTTCTTAAGTTGAGGATATTTTAGTTCTAACACGAGCTTCCAGAAATCCTTCACATATTGTGATATGTGTATCATCACAGATTGTGATTTATGTATCATCACATATTGTGATTGGTTTATCATCACAGATTGTGATTGGTTTATCATCACAGATTGTGATTTGTTTATCATCACAGATAGTGATTTGTGTATCATCACAAATTGTAATTTGTGCATCATCACAGATTGTGATTAGTGTATCATTATCATCATCGATTGTGATTTGTGTATCATCGCCAATCCCTGATCTTCCTATAGCTCTGACAGATCCATTTCAACAGCAGAAGGTGCCTTAACAATGTTCATAGGAAGCTGGAAACCATCTTTGATTACGTATATCATGAATGAATTTATAAGAAAAGCGGAACAGGATTTTATTTGCCGCAAGTAAATGAATCTGGCTTTGAAATCTTCCAGTAATCCTTGTAACCTCTATTTATATGCACCAAGCTTTTTTAGTTGAGTTCCACCCTCACAGGATGAGCTAACTCTATTCTGAAGGCGAGGAAAGTGCTAACACTCCCTAGACAGAATATCTCTTTGAAGAACTTGTTTTTTGTTCTGAAAGCTAAATACAGTCTGTATACGATCGTAAATGAGCTTATCCTTTCCTTGCAACGAAAGGTTCAGAGTTTGTAAATGCTGCAGTTAAAAAAATCAAATCGTCCATCCAAGCTTCGTTGACCAGCTATTGATAAAGTTTGTCTTTTTTCTGAAAGGAAAGCAGTAATGGGTTGAAGCAAGTCTACAAATATGTTTAAAACATTGTTTATAGATAACCACCTAATAACACAGTGAAATGAAAGGTCATCTGGTTTGTCTTCGAGATCTAGCTCACCAATGAAGTTTTGAACTTCCGGTGATGATTTGCAATTGAACGAATAAAATTCACAATTTGTAGAACCGTCGTCATTACACTTTCGAACTTAAAAGATTTAAAAGACCAATGAGACCTACATATTTGACGTTGCCCCATACGCTGCCTCACTTACAAGTCAATTTATTTGTACACCAGCATCAATCAGTATTTTATCAAGGGGGGCTTTTACATCAATACACCGAGTGATATCCTTTAGTGCCCCAAATTTAATAGCTCTTCTTGTACAGCCGCGTCTAATGAAACAAAACGAATGTACACAACCAATAGTACTGTATCTTAAATTGTTTACCTGTTCATCAAGAGCCAAACTGAATACAGTCCTATAAATCAGACCTCATTTTGCCTACAATGTCTGCAATACGCCTCTCAGAGGTATGGCGTGACATTGGAATTTGTGTTATCAGTCGCTGAAGTCTGGAATTATTTGATCTAATATTGAAACTACTTCTTCGATAGTTTTCTAAATAAAACCCCCTCAGAATAAGTTTGTTTAGCACGAGCCATATTCCAAGCGATGACATAACTTACCTCCGTTGAAGAGACACCTACTTTGTTAAAAGCAGAAATTTGTATCTGCTGCTGACACATTCCAGATTTGCTTTTTCTCAATTCACGCTACGTTGGATACCGCAATGCAAAATCTTCACGACTTTTTTTCATAGTGTCACTTCAAATTGCTAGCTTTGTAATTTTCTAACTGTGTTTGGCTACTGAGACAAATAGTCTTACTGGCCTTATCAGAGAATGCGAGATCCTCTTCCCATTCCTTTAGAAAGCTTCTATTTTATTCTTTATATTCTCGTTTCCTGCAACTTGTTTCCATATTTTGTGGATTTTTATCCTAACGGTAACAAGAAATTTAACAGTTTACATCGCCAACGACTGACAAACCAATCGCTTCCTTCAACTTTAAATTTGTAATAGGCCTAAAATAATTTCAACCATTTTTCTGTCAAGTTTGTTTTAAAACGTTCATTAATTTTTTTTTATTACAGTGAAAATGATTGAATTGCTAAATAAAAATTATTTTTTTAAAACCCAATAATAGATTTTATGTTATTGTAACTATGGAGGGGACATGTGTATCAAAGGAGCAGAGGGTGTAGATAAACAACGTTGGCTCGTCTGCTTCAACTGGTTGCTCCATAATTCAATGTATTTCAAAGCTAATTTAGCGTCCTGTCACAAGATAAAAGCAGGGTGCTATCAACATACATAATTTGTTATGTATGTCCGTCCGTCCGTCCGTTCGTAACGTTACAAAATTTAGAAAGAAGCGCACCTCTTTTATTATTTAAAAAAATAATAATTCAAAAGGCCTTTTTTAAAAATTTGCTACACAAAAATAACTCTCTTCGAACGTCCGCATCAAATTGTTCAATATGGAAATAAATAAATATAATAAAAATAAATAAAATAAATGAAAGTTCTGTATTACATTTTTTAATGCTGATTTGTAGATCTATATTTTTCAAAATTAAAAGATTTCAGTTGAAATATATTTATTTGGAAAACTGCCGTCATTTTTGCTGAGTGATAGACACTAGTTGTACTAACACGAAATACCGACCCCTTAAAATTCTCTAAGGTGCGGTCGTGTTCTCCTTGATTCATTCAAAGAACCGAAATATTTTAGTCTTAATAGATTTTTGTTTCATGTTCAGGGGAAAAAGTGCATCAAAATATTTTGTATTTTGTCGGGGCCGTATTTTATTTCCCGTTGACAGATATTTTTTCTCAATCGTTTTACTGTTAGAGTCTATAAGCGTACTTCCCAGCATATATTTCAAACGAAAAGTTTTAATTTGATGAATTGTTCGCGAGCCGCAAAGTGAACACAGAGCAGCTGCATGCGGCTTGTGAGCCGCAGACCGGTTATATGATTAAGACCATTACTCGGCCTCAGGGGCACAATAATAAAATGAGAAGACGAAATGTATCCAACTGAAGTTGGCACAGTTGCGCCGCTATTTTGTAATTTCAAGTTCCATTTCTGTGGCCTCATATCTTTGTCCGCCCTGATCGGAACAAGCACACGTGGCAGGTCGAGAGTTTTGATCGCTACCATAGCAACGAGATAAAGAAAACAACAACAACTGTAATCCAATAAAAGATATGCTGCCCTCACCCATTTCCTCCTTGTCTACAATCTCAACAACAGGTTTTGTTATGACCCTACGAGTGACCTTGTCATGACTTGTCACTATCAGTGTTCTGATGAAGGCTCTCAATGTTCATGCGACGCCCTACACAGTGGGCTGGGTGGCGGTTTTCCAGAGAGACTCCTGTTAAAGACAGACCGATACTGAGATATTCTGGTTGTATCCAAGATCGTGTTGTCAGAAGGCTCAACTTTGATGACACGTCTTTTAACGTTAGCATAATTCGAAACCTTGAAGTGATGACACAATGTGATGAAATAGACTTTTACCGCTGTACAGATAGATTCTAAACTATAACACTAAAAGATCAAATTTATAAAGTGTGCACGGCAATGAAATCCAAGTTTTAAAAAAAATAATTATTTAATCGCGTCTCGAGCTTTTCTTAATTTCTTAAGAATTATGTACATAAATATTTCAGATGCTAGATGAGGTAAACTACTTTAATTAACCTCTTTTTCACTTTTTTAAATGACATATTTATGAGTAAAGTTGAAGCACGATTAGTTACGAGCAAGCAATGTAGATTTTTGAGGATCTATTAGAGATTTGTAGACAATAGTGGGGGTGGGGAACACAATGATTAGAATTAGTCAGAGGAGACCCGCAACAATCGTATACCATGATTAGAATTAGTTTTAGCTAGAGTAGGGTCCGCAACAATCGTATATCATGATTAGAATTAGTCTTAGCTAGAGTAGGGCCCGCAACAATCGTATATCATGATTAGAAACAAGGGAAAAATTATGTTAGAAAAATATACAAATTAAATAATAGAAGAGATTTAAATTCTCCTTAAAAATTTTTGGTACATATTTTTTCTCACAAGTCTGGAAAAAGTTGTTTCAATCAAGAGGCAAAAAAAATATCGAACTTAAAAAATAAATGCATCAATTATATGAAAAGAATGTCTAATGTAAATATACAGAAGTTGAAATTCTGATGGCACTGTCATGTACAGTTCGTCATTCTGAAAGCTTTGAGTTTCTTGTTGGTGTTTCAAAAAGTCCCTTATAAGCAAGGTCCCACGTGTTTAAGTGTAAGGCCAAGTTTATCTCTGCAAATTATTTTTTTTTAAAATGGGGAATTTATTTTATGGCTTAAATAATGCAGACATCAAATTGAAACACATTATTAAATGTATGCATCATCTCATTTATTTGATATCAACAAAATCATCCATATTTTTCTAAAACATCACTGAGACACTCATGAAAACATCCCTATAATTACAAGCATCAATTCCTAAATCAAATGTAAATTTTCATGTAACATATTTCCCAGCTTTCTTCTTGGAACATGTAACTCTCAAGTCATAAGGTAAATAGATAAACGTACGGTGGTACCTTGAGAAACGAGTGCTTCAATAAACGAAAAATACAAGATGCGAGATGTAATTAGAAGAATTTTGTTCACCAAGATTTAATAAAAATTCAAGATACAAAAATCACACAGCAGAAATTACTTAAAATAAAATGACGTCATTTAACGTGCCACTAACAGTTCTGCTCTCCTATTGGTCAATCAGCTTTATTGCTGTGTCAAAGCTATGTGTTTGTGCGTGTCATGCATGCTTTATTTAATGTGCTGTTGGTTTGGTGTTGGGGTCCTAAATGCGTTAATATGTTCGTGGAATCCTTGTAAAAGCGTATTGTTATGGCCATGACTTCAATGATAATCGCCTCACTCAAACTGTCAATGTTCACATTTTTATACATATTATTTATAATTATATTACTCTGTCTTTAACTTTAATGTTTTATTATTATTTATTTATTTATTTCATAAAGCCTACTTTAAAAGTTTGAAGAATTTTACTTTGTCATTCCGTATTATAGTTTATCAAGATATTTTCCAATTTTAAGTGTTGTTTCTGTGTGGCTTGGAACGAAATTGATATCTTACATTTATTCTTTGTTCGAGATAAAATACGATCTAAAATACGAAATCCACCCGGAACTGATTAATTTTGTATCTTGAGGTTCCCATGTACTATCTTAAACATGATCATAGACATGACATAAATATAGCAAAGATTACAAAAATACACACATGGGACAGTGATAAATACTAAACACAATCACATTTATCAGTACTTACACACATTAATATTTATCAATACTTACACATGGGGACAATGATCAATATTTACAAATGGGGACAATGATCAATATTTACACATGGGGACTATTATCAATACTTACACATGGGGACAATGATCAATACTTACACATGGGGGCAAGTATCTCATGGTACACTCATTGGAATACGTCAGGTCATCGCTGGCACACACAGGTGCGTAATATAAGGGACACGCCATGAAACAATGGGGTGGTGTTAACTGGGCAAAGGTGCAACTGACCGCTACAAAAAATAACAGAATATTGATATTTTAGTACCAACCACCTGGGGCAAGATTCAACTGACCACTATAACGAATAACAGAATATTGACATTATAGTACCAACCACGAAGCCTAACTGTGTTTTCCTCAGCCTTGGTTAATTTATTTTTGGCGCCCTTGAAATATGATACATGGATATAAAAAGGTAGGAAAATATTAGATTAGATTAAATTGAAGGATTAGACCCCAGTGCCCTTGATATATGATACATGGATATAAAAAGGTAAGAAAATATCAGATTAGATTAAATTGAAGGATTAGACCACAGTGCCCTTGATATATGATACATGGATATAAAAAGGTAGGAAAATATCAGATTAGATTAAATTGAAGGATTAGACCACAGTGCCCTTGAAATATGATACATGGATATAAAAAAGTAGGAAAATATCAGATTAGATTAAATTGAAGGATTAGACCCCAGTGCCCTTGAAATATGATACATGGATATAAAAAGGTAGGAAAATATCAGATTAGATTAAATTGAAGGATTAGACCAGAGTGCCCTTGAAATATGATACATGGATATAAAAAAGTAGGAAAATATCAGATTAGATTAAATTGAAGGATTAGACCCCAGTGCCCTTGAAATATGATACATGGATATAAAAAGGTAGGAAAATATCAGATTAGATTAAATTGAAGGATTAGACCCCAGTGCCCTTGAAATATGATACATGGATATAAAAAGGTAGAAAAATATCAGATTAGATTAAATTGAAGGATTAGACCCCAGCGCCCTTGTCAACTGCCCCCCAAGCCAAGTCTTTGTTACGCCTCTGGCTAGACCTAATTACAGATCATTGATTTTCTATGTAATTGTCACCACGGCCATGATTCCTTTGACCCCTAGACCTTATCTGTTACAGGCGCTCCTCAGAAGGTATTGACTTGACATTACTTTTTTAAAAATTACTAATTAACTGGGCAAGGGCAATAGCGCAACTGATCAGTATACCCCAAAACATTGTTGTTTCTTTTATCCTGTTGGGTGGTCATTTCTCAGTCTTTGAGGTTCAGCAGTTTCTTTTAAGGAATATTTTTAAAATTTTTAAAGTTAACCAGTGTTTAAAGCCAGTTAACCGGTGTTTTAAAGCCAGTTAGCCAGTGTTCACAAAGTGCTCTAGGTGGTGTTGTAGTGGATTTGTAATAAATTGGATAAAAAATTATAATTATAATTTATAAGTGAAAATTATAAACTAGATTTAAATGCATCAACAATCGACGCGCTCGTGTTCATATCTTGCTGCTTACAGTTACAAGTACTAGAAGAATCTCATTGAAATTTCTATAAACACAGCTTCTTAGAGGTGCTGACTTCAAAGATGTTGATATATATTCTATTTGAAGCATTACTAACTTTCAATCCAAATAATATATTTAATAAACTGTAGGTGAAACAAAAACGAATTTGCTTCCCACCAGAAAAAAAGAAAATGAAATTCAAGGGAAGAAACTCATTTCAAGGGCAGAAATTCTATTTAAATTTAGAGTTGATTATCGCGAGTTACCTTCCTGGACTATCCCGTTCGAGAGAGAAAAGTAAGAGTAAGACGTATAGAGGAAGATACTTCAGACCCACTTAATTTATCCTGATGCTAATCCGTAAAATGTATTAAACATCGTTATGATTTTGAATGTGCCAATAAATTTATTACAAATTGTGCACACCTCGAAACGGCTCCAAAATTAGCGGCAGCTTATAATATTATGACTACCTAGCTACTTTCTATGCAGACAAAACTAGTTTACTTGCACTAGCTAAGTAGGGTGGGACGGGGTGGATGTGACTCCAGTATTATTTATGGCATATCTATCTAACTCAAGTTTTTTGTTTGTTTTAAGTGATGGGAGAGTGAAATTGCGCTATTACGCAACTGCACCGGTTTGGTCTATTGTCTCAATTGAGTAGGTTTTAGGTTTTCAGATTAGGTGAATAAAGAGGCTTCAGATTAAAACTGATTTTCAAAATGAGACCAAATTCAAAGGGATTTTTTGCCCGCAGAACACACTTAAAATGAGTTTCCAAGTTTCTTATTTGCTATATGTGTCTGAACGAACTTGTCCTTCCATTTCTCGCAACAAATAATCGCATAGTGACCAACAAGCAAAATATTCCAACTCTACCAAACACAAGACTCAATCGGTCTGCGTAAAATTACACAATTACCGATTAGTTATTTAATCTCAATGAAATTTCATTTAAGGTAAATAAGAATGACACTTTGGTTCTTATAGATAAGGTGATTGTTAAAATAACAACAACTGGGATTTCACAGCCTTAGATAGATAAACGATTATGAAATCTCCAAACCGTTCTCCCCCCCCCCCACACAAATACATAATACTTTAGCGCGTATTAGAAAGTTTTTATTTTGGCGCTATAATAATAATAAAATGATAATTTATATAGCGCTGTATCCCAGCCAGGAGCCGGGCTCACAGCGCTTCACATGGAGACAACACTACATACACTAACCAAATAGACACCCATATCACACCAACCACACAAATGACAATAAGTAGTACATCCGCTACGTTAATCACTAAAAAAAGAAGTGTTTCATTAATTTTCAAGATAAAGCCCGAAAAGACGTCTCCCAAGCGCAATCCTGGATACGTGTGTAGTGTATTGGTCGTCCACCTGTGTGCTGTCGGGCATGGCTATTGTCATTAGCCGCTTCATGGGCTTGTCCGAGCATCGATGGTAGGAACAAAGATGGCTGACCTTGTAGTCAAACAAAAGCGTTTAGCTTTGCAAAGATAAATACAAATAATCCAACATTTTCAGAAGTGAAATTCACTGCTTGCTTAAAATAAATATGTAAGTGATCAGTGTCACTTCCAACACATAGGAATATAATAAAAATGGTGTACTAAGGTGAACTTGGCAATGTCTGACTTTTCTTGCGTTATCCTATAAATGTTTGATGCTTAAATTGATTGCCACTGAAGTCAACTGAAAACTTTACGTCATTTAAACACATGAAATCTGATGGACTTAAGGTTTAACATTTTATTTTCCAAGCAATGTCACTCTGATTTGTTTTTTTTAATATAAGGGCAATTGTCTTTTCACAATTTACATCCTCAATTTCTCAGTATAAGACACAGATTTATCGGCAGGTGCCACAAGGGCAGGAGCGGCGTTTGAGGGTGGCAACTGGGGCGACTGCCCCAGGCCCCGCGCTTAGGTAGGCCCCGCGTTTCGGTCCTGAACATGTCTCGTCCTGGTTAATAGCCAATACATGTAGAACCAAAGAGTGGATGGTAGAACTTATGCTGGAAACGATTTGGCGAAAGGTCATTCTCTTTTTGTGCAGCCAAACAATGGAATTCTCTTCCATTACACATCCGTAGTATTTCAACTGCTAAGTCATTCAAGACTGCACTTAAGACATATCTTTTTAAAATTTATTTTCAAAATTAATAAAACAACATTTCTTTAAATGATTAACGTAGCTGATGTATTGAGTATAGCGTATTGTCATTTATGTAGTAATATGATATGAATGTTTCTTTTTATTGATATATGTATTGTTATTTCCATGTAAAGCGCTGTGAGCCTGGCTCCTTGCTGGGATACAGCGCTATATAAATTATCATTTTATTATTATTATTATTATTATTAAAGAAACGAAAGAGGCACTCTTGTAATCCTTTTTAAAGGTCAAATTCCGTAGCGGTATTAAAATTACACAATAATCAAGATATTTCATATTTTTAAATACCATAGCATACTGGTGCTTAGCGATCTTTACTAGTGCTATGGCACCGAGGGGTCATTGCTGGCACTAGGCCCCGCGCTTACCTAACGCCGCCATTGCACAAGGGAGTTTTATGTGAGATTAAACATATTTGGGAATAAATGAACTTTCTCTTGCTAACAATAACAAAACACGTCCTTGCAGCCGTGTAACTAAACCATGTTGTCAAACACATGATCTCTGTGACGAAGAACATAAACGTACTTGTAACTAAGACAATGTGCTAAAAATACAGCTCAGACGATGCGGCTACAGAGCGATATTGCGTCTGGAAACATTTTTTTTAATGATCGAATTTTATTTCAATTATGAGTTATATTCAATATTTGAATTGAAAATTTTATTTAATTTATATTAAAGTGTTAAATTCTAATTTATAAATGACAACATATATTTGTTGTTTCTTTTTTTTTCATTTGTATAATCTCCGTCATTTTATCATTCAACATTTATTCACTCACCAAGAAATCGTTTGTAATTTAAAAAAAAACCAATCAAATTTGATGCCTAATAAAATGTATAACACTAACACACTTAAGTGTATATTGAACGTGAAAAACCCAACTGATAAAAAATGAGTTCACACATATTAAGTTAAAGCTAAAACACTAACAAAGATATAACATAAAGGTCATATCGTCTGTCAGGGTCGTCTTTTATCAATACCAACATTTTTTATTGTTCAAAATAAAAATTTGACAAAAAACACGTTCATAAATTTTCCATCTTATCCCTTTGGAGATAAAAAAATGTATATACATGCTATTTCAATCAACGCTCAGACAGGCCGAAAGAGCTCACAGGCTGATGCACCTACGGTAAGGGGAGAATCAAACATAGACCAATGGTAAGGCTAGAATCAAACATAGACCTATGGTAAGGTTAAAATCAAACATAGACCTATGGTAAGGTTAGAATCAAACAAAGACCTATGGTAAGGTTAGAATCAAACAAAGACCTATGATAAGGTTAGAATCAAACAAAGACCTATGGTAAGGTTAGAATCAAACAAAGACCTATTGTAAGGTTAGAATCAAACAAAGACCTATGGTAAGGTTAGAATCAAACAAAGACCTATGGTAAGGTTAGAATCAAACAAAGACCTATGGTAAGGGTAGAATCAAACTATCACCTATGGTAAGGGTAGAATCAAACTATCACCTATGGTAAGGGTAGAATCAAACTATCACCTACGGTAAGGGTAGAATCAAACAAAGATCTATTGTAAGGTTAGAATCAAACATAGACCTATGGTAAGGTTAGAATCAAAGACCTATGGTAAGGGTATAATCAAACAAAGACCTATGGTAAGGTTAGAATCAAACAAAGCCCTATGGTAAGGTTAGAATCAAACAAAGACCTATGGTAAGGTTAGAATCAAACAAAGACCTATGGTAAGGTTAGAATCAAACAAAGACCTATGGTAAGGTTAGAATCAAACATAGACCTATGGTAAGGTTAGAATCAAACATAGACCTATGGTAAGGTTAGAATCAAACAAAGACATATGGTAAGGTTAGAATCAAACAAACACCTATGGTAAGGTTTGAATCAAACAAAGACCTATGGTAAGGTTAGAATCAAACATAGACCTATGGTAAGGTTAGAATCAAACAAAGACCTATGGTAAGGTTAGAATCAAACAAAGACCTATGGTAAGGTTAGAATCAAACAAGGACCTATGGTAAGGGTATAATCAAACATAGACCTATGGTAAGGTTAGAATCAAACAAACACCTATGGTAAGGGTAGAATACAACAAACACCTATTGTAAGTTTAGAATCAAACAAAGACCTATGGTAAGGTTAGAATCAAACAAAGACCTATGGTAAGGTTAGAATCAAACAAAGACCTATGGTAAGGTTAGAATCAAACAAAGACCTATTGTAATGTTAGAATCAAACAAAGACCTCTGGTAAGGTTAGAATCAAACAAAGACCTATGGTAAGGTTAGAATCAAACAAAGACCTATGGTAAGGGTAGAATACAACAAACACCTATTGTAAGGTTAGCATCAAAAAAAGACCTATGGTAAGGGTAGAATACAACAAACACCTATTGTAAGGTTAGAATCAAACAAAGACCTATGGTAAGGGTAGAATACAACAAACACCTATGGTAAGGTTAGAATCAAACAAAGACATATGGTAAGGGTATAATCAAACAAAGACCTATGGTAAGGGTAGAATACAACAAACACCTATTGTAAGGTTAGAATCAAACAAAGACCTATGGTAAGGGTAGAATACAACAAACACCTATTGTAAGGTTAGAATCAAACAAAGACCTATGGTAAGGTTAGAATCAAACAAACACTTATTGTAAGGTTAGAATCAAACAAAGACCTATGGTAAGGGTAGAATCAAACTAACACCTATGGTAAGGGTAGAATCAAACAAACACCTATTGTAAGGGTAGAATCAAACAAAGACCTATGGTAAGGTTAGAATCAAACAAAGACCTATTGTAAGGTTAGAATCAAACAAAGAGCTATGGTAAGGTTAGAATCAAACAAAAACCTATGGTAAGGTTAGAATCAAACAAAAACCTATGGTAAGGTTAGAATCAAACAAAGACCTATGGTAAGTTTAGAATCAAACAAAGAACTATGGTAAGGTTAGAATCAAACAAAGACCTATGGTAAGGGTAGAATCAAACTATCACCTATGGTAAGGGTAGAATCAAACTATCACCTATGGTAAGGGTAGAATCAAACTATCACCTACGGTAAGGGTAGAATCAAACTACCACCTATGGTAAGGGTTGAATCAAACTATCACCTATGGTAAGGGTAGAATCAAACTATCACCTATGATATGGGTAGAATCAAACTATCACCTATGGTAAGGGTAGAATCAAACTATCACCTATGGTATGGGTAGAATCTATCACATATGGTATGGGTAGAATCAAACTATCACCTATGGTAAGGGTAGAATCAAACTATCGCCTATGGTATGGGTAGAATCAAACTATCACCTATGGTATGGGTAGAATCAAACTATCACCTATGGTAAGGGTTGAATC
>MUZC01000872.1:118700-156119 GCA_002072015.1 Radix auricularia
GGGTAGAATCAAACTATCACCTATGGTAAGGGTAGAATCAAACTATCACCTATGGTATGGGTAGAATCAAACTAACACGTATGGTATGGGTAGAATCAAACTAACACCTATGGTAAGGTTAGAATCAAACAAAAACCTATGGTAAGGTTAGAATCAAACAAAGGCCTATGGTAAGGTTAGAATCAAACAAAGACCTATGGTAAGGTTAGAATCAAACTATCACCTATGGTAAGGGTAGAATCAAACTATCACCTATGGTAAGGGTAGAATCAAACTGTCACCTATGGTAAGGATAGAATCAAACTATCACCTATGGTAAGGGTAGAATCAAACTATCACCTATGGTAAGGGTAGAATCAAACTATCACCTATGGTAAGGGTAGAATCAAACTATCACCTATGGTATGGGTAGAATCAAGCATTTCTACTGTTATTAATCGACTGAATGAACTTCTTCAAAATAATGTACAATGTTAGTGGTCTAACAACAAGAAAAAGCATTTCTTAAAGACTAAAGAACTCATAGTCATAGCATCTGAAAACTGTTGAATGTACTCTGACCCTAAATTACCATTGAGACTTGCCTGTGATGCAAGCCCATAGGGACCTGGAACAGTCTTATAACACATTACAGATGAAGGAAGGAGAGGCCCCAAAACTTATGCATCAAGACAGTGGCGTCACTAGGAGGTGCGGTTGGGGTGGGTTACCCGGGTGACACCATTAGGCGGGTGACATCAAAATGTTACATTATGTATATTCTCGTTATTTTACACTGTAAAACTCGGAGGAGTTCTATGGGTTAAGACGCGAGGGGGTTACACCAACCGTAGTGACGCCTCTCCATCAATATCCTTAAACAATACTGAAAAGAAGTACTCTCAAATTGATAGAGAGTCTTTGGCAATCATTTATGCATTCAGGAATTTCTTCTCATATGTATGTATTACGAAATTTACCCTTGTTACTGTTTATAAGCCTTTGCAGTTTATATTTGGATCAGCGAAAGGAATTCCGGAAATGATAGCCTCAAGACTGCAACGTTATGTTGTATTCCTGTCTGTATTAGATTACACGAAGGAGTATAGATCAACAGAAAAAAATAAATTAATGCTTATTGACTATCAACATTACTATTATCAGACACATTTAAAGAAATAATAGACATTGATGATCTTTACTACTCAGAAATCCTTGACTACGCTCCAATAAGTATCAGGAAAAAGACAGAGATACAATATTATCTCAGATCTCTAGATACAAAAATGTATCTTCTTGGCTAGAAAATGTTAATGATGAATTAAATTCATTTCTTATAAGCAGTCATAGATATCAATGCAACAAGACAGCATAATTTGGGTTAATAGTAGAGTAAAATATAAGAAACTACAGACCCAGGCATTAAATCTACTTCTTGAAGGACATTTGAATAGTAAAAATGAAATCTGTTGCAAGACAAAACATATGGTGGCCTAATATGGACAAAGACATAGAAGGAATCACAAAGAGATTTTCAGAGTGTGCAAAACAATGATCAAATCCAGACAGGCCCCTAGTGGAGCAGGTAGGCCATGGCGGATATCACCTTATTGCAGGGCCGGACTTAGCCCCTGAAACACTCCATGCAAAAGTAAAAAATTGCGCCCATAAATAATTACAATAGAAACAAGGGTATAAGTCTTTAAAAATATTTTTATTAGCAAACAACAAAACAACAAAACAAAAGCATATAACTACACAATAAGCAGGGCCGGCTTTAGGGAATAGGTGGCCCTAGGAAAAGTGAATTTGGTGGCCTTAAATGTAATGGGAAAATAAATATTTCGAAATATTCTTGTACGAGGCCCTCACTAATGATGAGACTAATCGGAGGCCCTAGGCAGCTGCCTAGTTTGCCTATGCCTAAAGCTGGACCTGCAGTAAGTTAGTAATTAACTAAAATACTAATTATAAAATTTTGCTTAAATGATTTATTTTTTTAAAAAAAAACAATTCATATGGGTATTTTAGATAATTTTTTTCTCACGAACTGTTAGTTCAGAGTAATCCTAAATCAATTTAGAAACATATAAGATGTTGCTAAGTTTATACTCAATTGCTAATATAGCAAAGTCTGACAATCATGTTCGGGATTTTGTTGTTCTCAAATAGTTCTTGATTAGTTTTAGTTTTGAAAAAAATACGTTCCCCTATTGCAACTCTTATTGGAAGAGTTGGTACCATTCTTAGGCAATGCTCAAGTTTGAAGCATAAATAGTTTTTGTTACGAAGTTGAAAACTTCGAAAGATTCTCCGTCAGTTAAAAAGATTTCTAAATCTTTGCAATTTTCCAAAATTATAGAACTGACATCTTTCAGTTCATATATAATATATAGAAAATAGAAGTAAATGTTGTGATGTTGCAGCTGGACAAATCTTTGCTCAAATATTTGATTGCAGTTTCCACAAGATGGTAGAAGAATTCAATTTCGTGTTTTTCCTGTGCATAAATTATGGGCTCATTCTGATTTTCATCAAACTGTCTTTTCTTCCGACGATCTCATGTCTTAGTATTGACTTAAATCTAATATCGGCATCTAGTTCAGATGCCATTTCGCCAGCATCAACAAGGATGGCATGGAAGTGATTGTCCGATCTCAATTTGTATAAAAATGTTTTGAACTTTCCAAAAGTTTTACTAACGGGATTGACGTGATTTAGTAACTCATACCATATCAAAACAGAATAAAGAAATTTAAATTGTTTTATTCGTGTAAGTAGTCAAGATGCTTCAACTCTGATTGAGCTATCCATATCTTTGTTCTCCAACATCGTAAGCAATGCATCATGTATTTGACCGATCTGATACCTCAAATGATCTATAACATCAATTTGGCTTTCCCACCTGGTGTCACTAAGAGGTTTTAAGGTTAATCCTTCAACGGGCATTAAAAGAATAGCCCATCTCAAAGTCGATAATGAAAAAAATAAGTACAATTTTTGGACAATATTAAAAAAATTTAATCTTTTCAATAATGATTTCGGGGCCATCCATATATTACGTAAGCAAGCAAGGGGAGGGAGGGTCTTCGATGAATGGAATTTTGCGTATGGATGCGTACGGGGGGGGGTCTCCTCTGAATGCGTACGTACGCACAACAAATTTCATTTGCATAATACTAAGCTAAGTAGCTGCAAACGGCTTCCCCTCAGACTGCCAACGGCATTTGGCATTCGTGACTGACTGAGTCAAGACTGATATGCAATAGTGTTTTATAATTTAATGCGAACAAAATTCTATTTTTATGTGTGCCCCATAATATCGTGGTCGTAGGGGGCTCTAATAATTCCATTAGAACTTTCTCGGGGTTTTGTAGACCTTGGCGGCGCCCATCTCCTCTCCAGGTCAGCGTATGACTTTTTATAGCGATATTCATTTGTCAACATCTTTGTTGTGGCTTTAATGTGGGCTCGATCCCACACTCTCCGTTTTCGATTCAAACCAAAAGTTCACACATTGCTAAAATATATATCCGCCTGATTTAGGGGCGTCTCTAAACTACGTCACGCTCCAGAGGGGAATGGGTGTATGAAAATGTGAAAGTTTGTGACAGAGTGAGGGGTGCTGTCCGACCATGTGTAACGTCACGGTGTTTTACAATAAATTTTAATTATTTTGTTAACTGTTAACATAAAAAAAAATTTTTTCGAAACTGTGACGTATTTTAGGGAGAGGGGGTCCGAGATTTGTGACAATATGTGACAGGGGGAGGGGTGTGTTAAAATTGTCAGTAGTAGCGTGACGTACTTTATGGACGGCACCTTATATTTCCATTTCTTTAAATTAGTAGAAGTTTCTCTTTCGCCCACCCGTTCCTCAGCGTTATATAAACATTACGGGATGGCGATTTCTTTGCTTATATTGTTCTATTTTATCCGTTTTTTGGCCATCCATGAATGATCGCACGCGATTTTGGCCGATTTTTACCCCACTTCCCCTCGTCACAAACTTACACGCCCCTCTCCAAAATGAAGTCAAATAGCTTTGATTGTCCCCCCGCTAAAAATCTTATTGAAAATTATCATGTTTCAAATAAAAAAAAATAAATTTAAATATGTATTTAGTGTAAGTCTGCACTCTAATCTCGTAACACGTGTGAAGCCATTGAAAATGTAACTAAATAAATTGAAAGCAATAAAATATTTAAGTGGAACTTTTATTTAAAGTATAGCGCATTTTTATGACATTTTGATCTCTTAAACACCCCCTCCCCCTTGTCTTACATCGTCACAAATGTGTGACCATCCTCCGCTCCCATTACCAGGCGCGTGACGTCATGTATGGACGGCGCCTGCATGCAGTGTTGAAGAAAAAATTTGAATGTTCCATTTTATTTCTTCAATAATTTCAACATGAAAAACACGATGTTACAAACAACATTAAAGGGGCCGCCCATAATTGAAGTCAGCGATTTTTGCCCATTTTTACCCCCCCCCCCTCGTCACACTAGGTCACAAAAACTTAGAGGGTTAAATTTTAAATAATTAAGACCTGTTACCTTTGAAACAGGAAGCAGGGGCGTCGCTAGGGTTGGTGTCACCCGGGGCGGTAGCTCATGGTGTCACCCCTTCATAATTTAAGGGGGACGTCCATAAACGACGTCACGTGAGGCTACCAATTTTCACCCCCCTTTCACCAGCGTCATACTTTGTCTCAAAAACGTAAACCCCAACCCCTTGTTCCGCTATGACGTCACAAAGCTTAGACACCCCTCTCCAAAGCCATAATTTTCTCAATAAAAATTAGCATGTTGCAAATAAGTATTTTGTCATTTAAATATGTATTTAGTGTAAGTATGCACTCTAGTATCGTAACACGCGGGGAGCCATTGAAAACATCATTAAATAAATTGTAAACAATCAAATATCCAAGGGGACTTTTATTTAAAGTTGCGTTTTTTTATGTGACGTCACATTTTTAAACACACCCGCCCCTTAGTCACAATTCGTTACAGATGCGTGACCACCCCCCCTATGGTTGATTAAATGGAGGAGGGCTCAGTGGCCCCCAATAATTTAAATGTTATCATAATGTATAATAAAGATGAGCAAATGTTGTATGAATCCCTGAAAATGCCTTAGACAGTCATAAGTCAATGCTGCAGTTATAAGTAGGAAGTATAACAGAGTCTGGGCTAATCTTTGTAAGAAGTGCAGTGCTGCAGTGTGCCCTGTACAGCTCATTCCCTTTACTTGGTTGGAAAACGTGGAGCAGTTGTCTTCTGCAAAATCTTTATACCTGGCTTGTTGCATCTACTCATCGTCGACAGATACTTTCAAAACACATAAAAGTGATACAAGTTAATAAAGCCTTGTTTGACCCAAGATGGTAAGCAGGGCCGGCCTAAGGAAATTAGAGGCCCAAATCGAAGTGAATTTGGTGGCTTAAAAAGAACTTTCAAGTCAAGACACACGGCTTCAACTCCTTGTAGTCTGGGTAGCAAGTATCTTTAATGAATCCTGAATCAACCTCTGTTACGTAGCATTAATAGCCATGCATCCTCTCCCTTCCCGATCACACAATATTTTCCGTTCACAGCACAAACCACGTGTTTCATACTCAGTCAACTCGCATGTTCATACTATGTCAATACAACAACACAATATGACTCTCGCAAATATTGCAGCACTGAAAGAATTAATAAAAACGAAAATCAGCCCCGTGTCTGTTGACTTGAAGCAGAAAGATTTCGGAAGGAACTTAAACAAATTAAAGTCGCTATGTTACTTGAATTTTGGGAAAAACAATTTTAGAGAGATTTCAGTAAACAAAATTATCCTTCAAGAGCCGAAAATATCTTTGATTTCAGCCAAGTATTTGAAGTCTGGCGGCTGGGTAGCGAAGTCAATAGTGCGCTCGCCTCACAAGCCCACGAAAAGCCACTATAAAAATGTTGTGCAATGACTAACGCTTAGAAAGTCCTCCGCTGACCTGGAGAGGGATTGGCGCCGCCAGTGTCTATTAAGCCCGAGAATATTCTAATGGAAACATTAGAATCCTCTACGACCTCGATAAAAAAGAGGTTATGGGATATTAAAAAAAAAAAAAAATTGAAGTCTCTCAATGAGTTTTTAAAAGAAAGCATTTTTAATTTGATTCATATGAAGACAAAGGAAAGGACACGTCCGTGGGGGGAGAAAAAGAGTATAAATAATCGAGAATACTATTAAAGAAGAGAAAGTGTCAGTTTGATATTACCAAAATGGTATTTATGGTAATCATTGACACATTTTTGAAGCCCCACAACATCGATTTAGCGCATATAAAGACATCCATTCTGAGCTCAGAAATGACGCCATTCAATGGGCAGCAGCCAAGTTAATGAAGAATATTAAAGTAATTTCGAAGACTGCTTACCTTCACAAGTAGTCCAATTTTCAGAACTCTTAAAAAAGTTATTGTCCTGCCCCAGGCTTAGGGTAGGGAAAAGGAAGTAGCACTATGCGAAACTCAAAACAAGTGCGCAGAGCTAAAAATAAATTTTGCTGCTTTTGAATGAGCTAAATTTCAGTTATTTACAAATGTAGCATCGAAATTCGCATCTATCTCTCAATGATGATTTCAAACTGCAGCAGAGAGCGATCTTTGCAAAGTTGAAAAGAATCCAAAAATTATTTAAAGTTCGTATTGGACAAGCAAGACTGAATATGCTCTCTCTAATGACTCTTGAAAAGGAACTTGTAAGCTTATTTAGCTTGACTGACTTGATTGAAAACTTCGTCACGAAAAAAATCGCAAACTTAAGTTGTAGGTTGAAATAATAATATATATTTTTTATAACTTTTTGATTTCAAATAGAGAAAACAATTCGTTACCCTATGAAAAACAAACGTTGAACATTTTTTTTAAAAATACAGAATAACGCGTAATATTGTTCTTTATATGGGCTCGTTTGTAACCACGAAACAGCATAAGTTGGGATGGGACCGTCGTAACCGGGGGACTATTTATATACCAACATGCATATACATGCTTGCACGTCTTTTATAAATATAACAAAATATTGACTCAAAGACATTGAATTCAAAATTCTCTTTTTAAAAAACAACAAAGACAACTTGAAAAAAATTGTACCCCCCCCCAACCCCATTAAGGTGGAGGATATAGTGAGGTGGGATTCATTCATGCTGTTAGTGTGTCAAAACCTAAATGACTTTATGTCCAATCTTTTTAAAGATCTCTCCTGCGACTGTTTCTTTTTTTTTCTTATTTGTTTTTAATGTTGTATGTGTGCTGGAATTTTTTTTATTATTATTGCAGGTTAACTGATTTTTTAAAAAACAAAATCTTTGTGTTTAATGTACATCATCGTATTTCTTACTTTCTTTCTAGTTGAAAGAAATGTTTATTCTTTGTTTTTCTGACATAAAATCGAACAGTAAAATTTTAGGCTTTGGTGTCACCCCCCTGATGGTGTCACCCGGGGCGGCCCGCCCCCCCGACCCCCCTCACGACGCCACTGACAGGAAGTAGACTAAAAAAAGATAATAAACTACAAAATACTTCCGGACGTCTCTTGTTGTATCTACCTTAATGTTTTTGGGGCCGTCTATAAATGACTTCACGATATTTGGGCCGATTTGTTTTACCCTCCTCCCCCCTCGTCACACTTCGTCAAAAATCTTAGACCTTCCCCCTACAATATACGGTCACAAAGCTTTGACCCGAAAACAAGTATGTTTCAAAATATTTTTTCATCATTAAAATATGTATTTAGTTTAAGTCTGCATTTGTCAAAATGGCCGGATTCCAGATTTTCCGGAGCCAAAAAAAGTCGTGAGCAAAGATACACAGCAGCTATTTTTGTGTGCAATACTACATAATATCCTGCGCGGTTATTCTAAGCCTCTGCGTGGCGTATGCCAGAGAACTGTGTGGCTGCGCAACCCCGCAGATTAAAGGGAACATTTTAATTGATAATATTCAAATACTGACAAATTTGTAAGTCTTATTAAAACCAGTTTCTATGCTGGACCTATAAAAGAAACACAAGCGAATAGGCGCGAGTTTGTTAGTTTTTGTTTCAGCAAGGCGCGTCAACACCTGTGGGCGGGTGGTAGCAGTTATTACATCACCAACCATTTACAAACGGAACCTTTAACTTTAAAATAATTAAATCAAGCCCAAAAATCACCCCCCGCCCCCCCAAAAAAAAAAAAAAAAAAAAAAAAAGTTCATGTATTTTTTATTGTTATTACAGTAAACTATCTTTGAACAACTAATATTTACCTTTAAAAACATTTAGACTAGGCTTTTAAGACACGGTCGCGATAGGAGTGGAGAAGGGAATAGTAAAAAGAGGGTGGTAGATCTATAAAAAAAATAATTTAATAAATTGGCTCGTCTAAACTGATAACTACCTATATAGTCGTTCCTATAGCCCGTTCGTTCATAAGCCGACCTCTCTCTTTTGTAATAGACTACTATTAAAAGTTCGTAATCATCTCGTAAACCACCAATGTTCTCTTTAAGGTTTGCTGGTCCGTGTGCAAAGAGAAAAAAAGTGCAAAGTTACGCAGTATCCATTTTTTATGCATCACTTTACAAAATTTGCTGCGTGGTTATTATAAACTGCTGAACGATGTCAGTTAGGTGTCTCAGCCCCACCCCCCACCCCGATAATAGGAAAGCGTAAACCAAATGGTAAACTTTTTTTTCTAAACTTCAAACTAATTCGGTCATTATGTACTACCTTTCTTTGTCTTTGTGCTCTTTGTTTAGCAAGAGTTACCAATCAACAATTTTTTCTTTTTAAAATTTTATTTTTTGTTTTTCGGTGTGCGTAAAAAGTGGCGAAAGCGCGTAGGTTACAATTCGTTCTTGAAAACTGAATTTGTAAAACAATTGATTCATAAAACATTAAATAATCAAATAAAATAAGTAAATAAGGTAAGTGCAAATGTTTAATAATTTTTTATAACTTCTGGTAGAGCAATCGTATCAGTAGAATTTTTTTAAAAAGGACCTTGATGATCAACAATAACAATGCCGATATTCAATGTATGTACTTGAAGATATCACTCATGACCCGCTCGTCAGCCAACCCCCTCCAAAATCTTTCCATCTAGATTTTGTCCAAAAAAGATCGGTTTTAGAATGAGTATATACGGTAAATATTGTCGGCGTATTTCAAAGACACGTTAACTTCATGACATTGAATGTATTCATTGAAAGATCCAAAATCTTTTTGTGCTTTACTGATTTATTTTTTATGTGTCATGTTTAGAGGAAAAAGTTGTATCCAAACTTTGACAGATGACACACGTGAAACCATTGAAAATGGCATTAAATAAATTGCAAGCAATGAATTAGTTGAGTAGAAATTTTATTTAAAGATGCGCTTTTTTGTTGTTGATGTGACGTCACATTCCTTCACAAATTCTTGAGCCCCCTCCCCTTTTTAGGCGCGTGACGTCATTTATGGACAGCCCCTTTTCCAAACCAGTCAGTTTAGATACAAACCGCTATCATTTTTTCTCATCTTTTGATAAATTATGCATGCTAAAACGAAATTATTTGAGACATTTCTAGTGAACTCATTGGTCAAATTTTTACTAAAATTAAGAAGACGAAAAACTCATACTGCAGTGTTAGTGTTTATATCGTAAAACAGTAAATGGTGCATTGGAAAACACATATCTGACATAATCCATGATATTTTTTTTAGAAAACTGTGGCGTCAAGCACATAATTCCGAATTGAACGGAATGCGATCCGTCTAATTATTTTGTCTAAGTTGTAGGCTACTGTATATTTTGATAAGCACACAGCGATGCGCCATAGCGTAACAACGAAATAGAATACTAGCAAAACAAAGGGAGAGCTCAAGGTTCCTATCTTATCTATAGCGAGTCCGCATCTCACTGAAGAGGCTATCCGCGCGATATGATTTTGTTTCTTTTTTTAATTTTAAATTCAGAAGTTAAAATTGAACAACTAAACTCGCAAATCCGGAAAATCCGAAAAGACTGAGAAATAACCTATCGTATCCGGAGAGAGAGAAATAAGAAACTTGAGAATCCGGAAAATTAAAGGTATTTAGCTTCATTAATCCGGAATTCCATGATAAACCGTAAAGGTGGCACCATTGGGAATACAGACAGTACAGCCTATCAATTGCAATGTATAGAGACAGTTTAATCATAATTAGCTGTGATAATGAAACAAATCATAACAATTCGAAAAAGTATTTAAACGCAATTTCCATCAAAGAATTTCTAATTTTCTTTATTTAAGGGAAATCTTTCTAGATTACAATGAAAGTAACTTCAAATCAGAAATTCTAAAACTGAAAGTAAACAAAGAATGGCCTCACATCCCCTTATTCTATATCACACCAAGAATGTGTCAATATAATGCGCACCGCGCACCAATCTAACATTAGCATGTACAAAGCGGTAAAACCCCAGTAACTATTATTCTAGACTAGCAGATCCCTCGTGCGTTGCAACAAACTCAGTAAAAATGAATAAATTTAAGAAACCAATGAATGATATTTTTGAGTACGGACGTCGCCTCCAATGTTACGTACGGCGACGAGCGCCCAATGTTAAATAGAGGGTGCTCGCACAAAATGCTGAGCCCCAATGTTAAGTGTCGCTGTTTAGGGTAGCTATTCTTCAATAAGGTAATGTGATGGCTCAACCCCCCAAATTAAATTCTACTCTGATGTGTAGATATTAATAGACGCTAACACCTCTGTATTTAAACACAAATAAAATATTTCATACATATATANTATATATATATATATATATATAAAGGAATAAATTAATAAATAAACATACGAAGCTCAAAAGGTCTATACGTTAACAACAACAATACAAATTGCTAATGATTATGCCCAACTTCCCTCATGGAATGGGCGTGACCAAAGAGACTGGCTAGACTGCGATGCTCTGGCCAATCAGGCGTGTCGTAGTCCTGTCCCGTAGTCAGTATGGGTCACTCTGTCAGCCGTGAATGATGATTGGCAAGTCGATTGCTTCGCAGCGATGGTCACCGATGTGGAGCAAGGCAACCTTGTCCCTTCCTCACTCCAGATCTCAGCACGTCTCCTGTCTGGGGTTGTAGCCTAGTGGTTTCTCGTCACTCTACTGGCTTTACAACTTACTAGTACTACCACTCCTACTAACTAGCTGATAACAAATATGGAATATCTTATAACTAACGATAGTAAAAATACAATCAACCTATCAATAAACATATCAACATATCCATAAACTTATCAATCGAAGCATATAATAACATATAATACCAATACAAATACATTTGACTATTCTAAGTCTAGGTACTGCTCAAACCTGAAACAAACTTTCAGCTAGGCTCAAACTCTAGTATTCACCCGTCACACTTCAGACCTGGTGCACTACGAATCTTCTGAGAGAGAGAGACTGCTGAAAGGTTTGGGTCCAGTATTTAAGGACCCCTGGAAACGCGTGGGTCCGCTGACCGTTTTCATCTGATTGGTCAGTTGGCGTGTCCCGAATGTTTATCACGCGCTGACATGCATGCCTTCGAGAACGTTCGGCCAACTTCCACGTGCTAACCTATTACTAATTATATGAAATTTTCCATGGTCCATCTTGACTCTTTGTCCATCTCAAGGACAGCGTCCCTGTTGCGTTGATGGACCTACACCTACCCTCAATGGTTCTAAAATATGTAAAGGTTCCTAAAATTGAGGTGGGGAGGAACTCAACAGACATGTTTTAAAATCAATTATGGCAGAAACCTACACGGAAGTGTGTGGAAAAAGTAAAAGATTCATAGCAAACAGATAAATAAATTAATAATTTAAAAGCTTTAAAAAAGAAAAAAAAACGATGTTAAGGGGCCGGGCTCTAAAATGAGTGATATTTTAATTTTTTAAAAATTGCTATTGTACTCAAGCTAAAAAAATTGAATGGGGAAAATATCTTAAGCATTTACCAAAAAACAGACATTCGGGGCTCCTGGTCCAGAAGGAATTGACATTAAAAGTTCAGGTCCTAATATAAGTTTAATATGGGCTACCAAAATTTTGTTAACAATTTTTGTTTAAGATCCAGTCTTTTACACAAAACATAACGCATAAACTTAGTTAAGCAAAAAATGACATGATGGGGCCCATTCAGTGCAAGATGTAAATTTGAAAAATCATGTTCATTTCAATTTGAATAATAATGGATATATTTGTCTTTATTTGTAAAGATCGTTAAAAATTGAATGGGGAAAATATCTTAAACATTACCCAAAAAAGACGTTTGGGGCCCCCGGCCCCGAAGGAATGGTCAGAGAGAATTCAGGGCCCTATAGTATTTTAATATTGGCTATCAAGGTTTTGTATACAAAGTTTGGTTAAGATCCATCTATTTACCAAGTAGGTAGCGCTTAAACAAAATTTTAATATAACTCATTTAAGCAAAAAATGAACTTATGGGCCCCCGACGTCCCTTGATTGTTTAATTGTGAAAAAAAAGTTACCAGTTATGATCCCGGTAGTGTACTAAACAGTCTCCAAAAGTTTCATGACGATCGGATACATGGTTTAGTCAGCTATAAAGGACATGCACACACACACACACATATTTATAAAGAGAGAGATATAGAAGGAAAAACACATATAGGGGCCCCCGGCCACATTCGGTGCAAGATGTCAATTTAAAAAATCTGTTCATTTTAATTCAGTTTCATCATGGATATATTTATCGAGATCAATAAAAAGTGAATGGGAAAAATATCTTAAACATTTACGAAAAAGACATTTGGGGATCCCGGCCCCGAGAAATGGTCATAAGAATTAGAAGTTCATTGCCCTTAATTATTTTAATAGGGGCTACAGAGTTTTGTATACAAAGTTTGGTTAAGATCCATTCATTTACTCAGTAGCTGACGCATAAACTAATTTTTATATAGCTCATATAGGCAAAAAACGACATTAAGGGCCCCAGGGCCCATTCAGGGCAAGATAGAAAGTTCAAAACGCCTGTTTATTTTAAGCTGGATAATAAATGATACATTTATCATTATTTTTCAAGACCTTTAATAATTGAATTATGGAATAAAATCTTAAACGTTTACGAAAACAGGTATTTTGGGCCCCCAGCCCCGAAAGATTTGCCATTAAGAGTTTAGTGCACTTCGTATTTTAATATAGGCTATCAGAAATATAATTGCAAGATCCATCGATATAGCAAGTAGTTAGCGCTTAAATTATTTTTTATATAGCTCATATAAGCAAAAATGACATTATGGGCCCCCGGCGCCCCTTTAGTGTTAAATTGAAAAAAAAAGTAGTTAGTTACCATTCTAGGAGGGTACTCAACAGTCTCAAAAATTTATTTTCATGACGATCGGATGAATTGTTTAGTCAGCTATAAAGGACAAGCACACACACATATACACACACACACACACATACATACTTTGATTTTTATATATATAGATGACATTAAGTACCCCACGGCCCATTCAGGGCAAAATATAAAGTTGAAAACACATGTTTATTTTAAGATGGATAATGAGTGATAAATTTATAGTCATTTGTCAAGATCTTTAGTAATTGAATTTGGGAATAAAATCTAAAAAGGTTTGTAAAAAAAAATATTATGGGGCCCCAGCGCAAAAGAACGGCCTTAGGAGATGACTTACCTATATTATTTTAATATTGGCTATAAAGAATATAATTATCGTATCTTATCTTAGATATACAGACGCTCCTTCTATGCAGAAGATAATTGCGTCCACAGACCATGAGAGATGATCTGTTGGCAAGTGATGCAGCGGTCACAGGCCACGGCTATAGGGATTCCACGCATTACCCCAGCCGCCTAACTATTGTCTAGTTGGGTACCCATTTGGAGCTGGGTGACTCGGGGACTCCTCAGGCAGCGAGAACAAATCCTCACCTTCGTTTGGATTCGAACCCGTGACCATCGGTATGACAGTCGAGGGCGCTACCTCTCGACCACCACGTCCCACAAAATTACAAAATTTGGTTAAGATCCATCCATATATCAAGTAGATAGAGCTGAAACTAATTTTTATATAGCTCCTATAAGCAAAAATTGACATTAAGGGGCCCCCCGCGCCCCTTTCGTGTTAAATGGAGAAAACAAAGTAGCCAGTTACCATTCCGGAAGGGTACTCAACAGTCTAAAAAATTTTCATGACGATCGGATGAATGGTTTAGTCAGCTCTAAAGGAGACAGACAGACATACAGACAGACAGACAGACAGACAGACACACACACACACACACACACACACACACACACACACACACACACACANTTATTTATATATATATATATATATAAATATAGATTACATTAAAAGTCATTTCAAATTAATAATTATGGAAGTAAACAAAACACATTGCAATCTAGAAATTGCTGCTAAAAATAAGGGAGTCGAACGAAAAGAGTTTTTTCAAAAATTCATTCTCTAACATTGTTCTAAATATTATTAGCTATCGTTTGGCGTTTGTTTCAACCTGATTACTGTTATGGTTGTCGAGAAAATATAAGGTACGGACATTTTTCGGGTTTTTTTTATTTTCAAGGAAATCTTGTGTAAACCTTTTCGGTATTTTTTGGCCCTTGCACGTCCTTGGGACTTTTTAAAAACATATTTGCAAAAGACTAGAACCCTCTATCTGGTATGGTACAGGAGGATTTGCTTCTGCAAGCTCGAACAGATATCACAGACATTTCAAATATAGATATAAACGCAATTTTTCCCAAGGGAAATTGCGTTTAAAAAAATCGTAAAAAGACACGTTTTTAAATATAAAACCTTTATATAGGTGACATAGCTAAAATAATTTTCATTATAATACGCAGAGCAAGACAATACAAAAAGTAAAAAAAAAATATTGCTGTTATCGATTAATTTCAATTTAATAGTAAACTTTTGAAAAATTAACGAATAATCAATCGATAATTTGATTAAAGCAAAAAATAAAGATGTATGTCGTCATTAAACTGAAAATTTCAAGGGAAGTAGCAAAAACACGCAATTGAATTTTTTTGTTTTATTGAGTTATTTCACTTGTCTTAAAGACATTAAAAAATAACAATATTCTGAACTAACTAACTAACTTTTTTAAAATACACACACACAAAATGAAATCAAAGATATGCATACAAATGAAAAAATGCATAATAACAATGTAGAATATTGCTAAAACTCATTTCTCAAGTGCTATTTTAAGGCATGTCACATAAAGGTCCAAAGAGTAGTAAAAAAATATATATATTTATATCCAAAAAAAAATTAAACACCAGGAGCAAATAAATAATACTTTGTTATTAATAATAAATTCTTTGATTCTCTATGCCTTTATGTATATGAATAGGCATCAAACAATAGTGTAAGCAATGATGACTGCCTTGAAAAAATCTAACTAGCCAAACGCAAAGACCTGATCGGCGATATTTTTTTCAGAACTGGTACCTGATGAAGATGATGATGTGCTTAGCTTAGACAAATGTTTTTTAATGTTCATTTTGAAAGTTGTTACATTATAATATAGATCTAGGGCAGGGTTCTCAAACACGCGGCCCTCCAAGATGATTTTTGTGGTCAGCCAGTATACCTACAAAAAATGTACTCTTCCTGAAATTCAAGCAGCTACAAGTGACACATCAAATGTAACTTAATTTTATTCGTACATTAGCAATAATAATGACAGTTATATTTGGTATAGAGCTTTGTGACTAAATTATAAATTGGCATATTATTTGTGATAAAAAATATAATGAGCTAAGATAATACTTATACTTATAGTTTGATAACATATATATCATATTACCTCAGTAATCAACTGGGCTCCATGTGCTTCACGCAAAAATGTATGAAGTGATTTTTTACCAGTGCCGTGTTATTGGGGGTGGGGGAGGGTGGCTATGGTCCTTGATACATCTCTTAAAGTGACATGATGGCACGTACCTTCATCTGAGGCTGAGACCCACGAGGATTGATTTACTTTGAATTTAAAATCTTTTTAAAAAGAAATAATTTTTGTTAATTTTTTGGGAGCCCTATGTCATGAAGTAGCAATAAAACAAGAGTATCTCTCCCCATCAGTCATCGATGTCATCTGTTCCGTAGTTGGCGCTCGAGTCTGATGTCACTTCCTTCAGCCTCCTGGAAACTCCGTGACGTCTCCGGCTGCGTTTGTAAAAAGCCAAAATGATTAACGCAGTTATGGCAACAATTGCAATGGTTCCGCAAGTGGCGATAGCTGTGGTAATTTGAGGAGGAAAAAAATGCATTAAAATATGTTGATTGAGTGAAACTGATTTGTGTATGCTGCGTTAATGTTTTAATTGTTGGTAGCCAAAATTGACCACCAAGAAGTCATTGCCACAAAGATCAATGGGCGGAGATCAAAGTGTCAGTCACATTCTACCTTATACACCAGAAGTCAGAAGTCACTATCCAGCCCTTGCCTAAACATAAATAGTAGGATATCCCATTAGTAGCCAGCCTCATCATTTTTCAAGGTGAATATAAATAAATATTATATATAAAGTAAAGATGCTAAGACAGCTCGTTTTTTTCAGGACCGGTTAACCGTTAAAAAAAAGACTGGTTAACTGTCCGTCTGTATTTTTAAATCCCTTATATTATCTCCATCGTCGTCTCTCTCTTTAACTCTTTCTGTCTGTCGTGGTCGGTCTGGCGGAAAAACAAACGTAAAAAATGACCCACTTTCCCTAATGCTCTCTAGCTGAATTTTTTTTTTACATAGACTTGTATTATCTCACAGCGAATTGTATCAAAATTTTAGATCGATCGAATATAATGTAATTAAATTATTCATGTTTAGTTTATCTCTATATAACTTCATGGTAGTCGTCTGTTGTTGTTGACATCCACGTGTTAGCTGGAGTTAAGTCTACTACAGTCTAGCAATCGGTGACCACAGCCCCCTCCCCCGTTTTACAGGGGAGTTCAGTCACGTTCAGTCTGTAAATGTTTGTTGCGCAGTGCATATTATTTGAATATAATCAATACTTTTAGTTCTGTCTCATGTAAAAGGGATTTATAGTCAAAAACGTTGTTTTTACGGGTTGTTTTTATTACAATGTTTAAAGAACCAACAAGAGAATGCTTCAAATTTTCAACTCGCGTCGTCTGATTTGACTTCAAAGCGCCTGTGATGTACCGACGCTAGTATCCAGCTCTTTGCCGCAATGCCGTCAAAACTTTGAAAAAAGTATTTAAAAATAATAAATACTAGTGCATTACCCGTAAAAAATGACTGAAGTTTTCAAAATAAATTAAATATATTTAAGTTGAAATATATTAATTTTGAAAAATTACACATCTGAATAAAAAATAATGTAATACAGAACCTTCATTAATTTTAATTCAACAATTCCTTAATGACAACATTTTTTAAAATATATTCTCGAATTATAAAGTACCGTAAATCTTCTTGGAGGAAAGTATTTTTAATGAATACTCTAAAATGGTCATCATTTCCGTGAGCAAAGACTGGCTCAGGAAGATATACACCGACGTGATCAAAAGATTGGCCTTCACTTTCGTTAATCGTCATAGAAAATGCCAAAATTACTGAAAATTGTCGTCGCTTCATTCTAATTGGTAAAGTGTTTTCGCTCGGCTCTAAACCGATTCCAGGAATACATTTTTTCTCCTTTATTGGTCCGTGTGATAATTTCAGCTTTGATACAGTTCTTATGAAGACTTCTGACTATTGATCTTGTTCCATTTAGTAAACCCGTTTTTTGGATTTAAATTTCTTAGAAGCATGATAAATACTCCAACTTTCAATTTTAAAATATGTGGTGGCATTCCTCAAGGGCACTGTGGATGCAAAAATTCAGCAGGAAAATCAAAGAAGTCATTTTGATCTTCTGATATCATAGAATCAATACTCGTAAAGACAGCTTCATTTCCTGAAATTAGTTCAAGTATTTTCTTGTTGAGCTTCGTTACATCAACATTTTTTGGGGTGAGAATGATTCTTTTTTGCTGTTTAAGTTTCAGCAACTTCATCTGGAGTTTTTGTCTTTATTGAGCTACCAAATATTGAATTAATTATCTCTTTTTTTCAGCCACGCCATGGGGTATTTCAATTCTGTATCCAAATCGTTATCATTTGATAAATTACAATTACCTAAGCGCAACACTCAATCATTAAATTCATGTTGACCTGCAGGTCGCATGTTCGTAGTTAAACTTCACTGTTTGACATGACCCCACAATGGATAATTTTTTACACATAATTCAATGATATCAGTAACACTGCCTCTTGGGACTACATTTGATGTTTGTCGAAAGTCACCGCCTAAAATCTGAACTTTTCCACTAAACGGTCGAGTGTCATTCATGATTTCTCTAAGCAACAGCTCAATGACTCGTAGAAAATGAGTAGATAACATAGATGCATCATCAATTATCATAGATGCCTGTTTGAGTTTGTTTGATTCAACCGATGGAACCTTCATGTTGGAAACAGATGTTTCATTTGCTGATAATGGAATTTTAAATCCAAAATGGGCGGTTCGACCACCTGTCAATAAATCTGCTGCAGTTCTTGTTATTGCAAAAGCTTTGACGCATTTTCCGTGTCAACGTGCAAAATCACATCACAGTACTGTAAAGATACGTCTTTCCGGAGCCTCCAGGCCCATCAATGAAGAAGAATCGTGATTTAGCGTTGGTATCATCCAGTGATGTAACTATATCATCAAAAATTAGCCTTTGTAAAGGATTCAACGTAGGAATTAAACGATTTACTTTTTCTACCTGTTCGGTAGTATCAAAAACGTGCTCTACAATTTGAATCTGACCTAGTTCAGGCAAATTGAAACCGCTACATTTCATGCCGTGCATTCTTAAAACAGCCTCGATATCTTGAAGTGTTTTTTTTCTGTTAAGAATCCATCGAAGTGTCTTATATGATCGGATAAAAAAAATCCGTATAAATTTCTAACAGAGTGGCTTGATTCCTCGGTGAATTAAAAATACAGATCAATGCAAATGTGAAGATTATCTGCGACGGCATACAACATTACATGCTTCATCCAAGCATCTTTCCTAATACGAGTCATCTTCAAGAAGATTTCTTAAAATAGCAGCACTTTTGAATGATTCTTGAACTACTCCATTAACAGATTTTATACGTCCAAAATTTTGGGCGCCTTGAATATATTGTAGCAGTAATATGAGGTAAAATCGCTCCTGATTTTTCAAACTAACTGCGTATATACGTGACACAATTTTATCTTCTCCTTTTTGTCTCACTTTCCATATACTTCTTGTTTTATAAAAAAACAAATTGTTTTGGAATTTCTGTGTAAAAATATTGTCTTTCATTTTCTTTGTGCTTATTTAATTCAAACCAGGCTGTTAGATGTGTGAATCGAGTGTCAGCTCTCTCAATTGCTCGATTTTCTCGTCCTTCTTGAAAATAAACCATTTGTTCATCAGGAAGGTGAACGGCAAGACGATACACAGTGTGTGAACGATCGTGCATTGGATTTTGAAGAAGTCTCTAAATTGCTTTATTTGATCATGTACAATACCATTATTTAAATTCAATTCGACTGAGGCACAATCATTACCGGGGGCGGATTAAGACTGCAGGGGGACCGGGCTGCAATGAAACGGGGGCCCTATCCAGTCAGCGTCCCTTAAAATAAAATTATTGTTAACAGCTAATATAAGACTGTAACAAAATATTAATAATGAAAAAAAACGAACACGTAGAAATAACTGTTTGAAGTATTCACGGTATGTTACAATTAAGTGTGAAAAGAAAATTTTACGCTCCACTGCTTGGAATCGAACCCAACACAGATTCCAATACGAGCCTATACTCTCTCTACAAGGTGGCGGTGCTTGTCTAAATCGAGAAATTTAAAAAATATAAACTATAATTCATACTATGTTCTCTTAGTTTTTTTTAATTATTATTAAGACTATTAGGTCTGAATCGCAATCAGTTATAGAGATAATATTTATAAATTTATTTAATTTATTATATTTTCAAGGGTTCGTGCAAATATTTATACACTTTTATTGTAAAATATAAAACGTTTGGGGGTCCCCAAACTGTCGGGGGCCCCTGGCTTTTGCCCGTTCAGCCCCCCCCCCTTAATCCGTCATAGATCATAAGCTTTATAGATATATTTGTAAATATACTTAATGGACTTAATAGTTTGACATGATTCAACGTTGATATAGCAATTATATTTACGTATAAGGAAATTATTATAATGAACAACAAAAAGATTGTCGACATTTCAATTTCCTAATGCAACATTTATTCCCTGACATTTTCGATAAATAGGATACCCATCAACTTCTGCAATAGTATGTGAAGAAAATTGTTTAGAAAATTTCTTAATGCATTCATTATTTTCCATACATGGTGCATTTGGGTTTTGTTTACTGCACGGACCATGTTTCAGTGTACGAATGACTGTCTCATACAGCTCTGGTATATGATTACAATCAGGTATTTCAGCACAAATAAAACGATCGATGTTTTAAGTTGTGTCAATTTTACAATCATCGGCAAGAATAAAGAGAAGGTGCGTGTGAGGAAGTCCTCGTTTCTGAAACGCAATTATAAACACATAAGCTTTCAAATGTCCAAAAACTCTATTCATAACCATATTTTGAATGAGTGATTTTAATTTGATGTTGAAAATGCGTGCAACTAAATCCGGTCTATCACTCGGCTGTTGGCCTTCTAATAGGTTGTCTCGAATATCTGTGCAATTTGGATTGCATGTCATAGTTATAAAGAGATCAGGTTTGCCTTGTGTTGCAACTATTGCCATTGCTCTCATATTTCGGGCTGATCCTTGAAAAGATGAGGGTAAAATCACCATAAAACCAACAGATGTTTCTTGTCGCACTGCTGCATCATTAAGATAATCCATTAACCCTCTAGATTGTTCAACACGCAAAAATGTAGTATCAGATTAAATCTATTGACTTTAAATGCTATTTGAGCAACTTTCCATTGTAGAAGCCGTATAAGAATTCTTACTCTACCAGGTCGATTTTCAAGATCTATTTGCATATTTGACTGCCAGCCAGCCTCACAGAAAGGACAGAACAAAACATATATCATTGAATCTAAATGTGTAATATTTAAATTTATTATAGGTTCATCTGCATCTCGGGTATATACTCTAAAATCTCTTTCAAACGGTGGCCCACCATCAGCGGAACGAAATATCATAGCCACTTCGTCAACAGTCGGTAAATTATATCGTCGTCGATCAGTGTTGCGGTTAGGTTAAAAGGCCATGTTGACCGTTGGTAACAAATGATTATTTTGTTCTGCTCGCTTTTCCTCTTCTTGTTTGATTTCACCTAGCATAAGATACGCTTTTGCATAAATGTTATTCTGTCTTATTATATAATCTACAATTTGTATGACATTTGCATTCAGTCTTTGAATTTCTTGATGTTGCATCATTTTAGCATATGCCATCGCAGAATCGATTAAAAAAAGTTAAAAATATTGTCGTTGAGCTCCATCTTCTGGATGCATGTGCCCAGTTCGATGACAATCATGTCCATGAACACGGGATTCATAAGGCCCACGTCTCGATACATGATCGACCTGTGCACCCATTGAGGCAAATGATAAAGATGAATTATATGTTCTTATATTTTTAAGAAAATTTCGATAATGTGGATGTCCTGGATTACCAAAAAATATCTTGAAGATATAGGAGGAAATCTCGTCTTTTTTGGCAATCTCGCTTCAAGAAGACAGTTCCCTTCTGGCAGCAATATTTAAATGTTCGATCTGATGTTTTTTTCCGCGGGAAAATTTAGAGAAGCACAATGCTTACATTGTTGATCCATTACACCACATCTATGAATTTCCACTTCATTTTCAATAAATATGTCATTTGTTGGGATAGTAGAATGACGTTTGATCTTGACGTTAGTCCTGCAAGTTTTACTCGTCGGGTTGCTGCTTGATTTTTTCACAATCTTGCGCTTGTCGATTTGCACATGATCTTTGTTGTGCTGCTACTTGAGCTCGCCCATTTGCCACCTGCTGATTGATTAGTTTCTTGCAATCACTCATTGGCACGAGATCTTTTCAATCGAGCTGAAGCTTGCAATCGTGATGCTGTGGTTGGTTTTGACTTTGGCGTTATCTCCATCTTTGTTGTTCACGATTCATACGTGAAATGCGTTAATCTCGAGTTTAATTATTTATGTTAGAGGACAAATCACTGCATTAATGTTATTTTGTTGAAGAAGTGAGGGAATCTGGTTACATACCAGAGCTGATGGAGGACTTTTCAACACTGCCCGCCTCCGAGCCAAGACCAAAACGACGGAGGTCCTATTTCGAGAGCTACTATTTTGTAAAACAATTTTCAATTGGTAAAAATTATTTTGTCTACATTAGCCCTTATAAGTCTATAGGTGTAAACAGTACAGTTAAATTCTAAGCAATCATTGCTGATCAAATTATTTAATAAAATTTACTAATTATAACACTAATTATTAATTACTTTTGAGTTGTTTGGTATAAAAGTTAAAGATTTATAATTTAGAAGGCAAAGAAGAGATCAATAAATGAGAGAACCAGTACACTGCATATGTAAAACATCAAAAGCTTCCGCCCCATGTTGTTAGTTATATTAAATAAAAGTTCTGGAATGTATAAGTTTTAAATTATTTTCCTCTTTAATTTTTAGTCCACTTATAAAAACGTGGTTTCTTACAATCTTTTTTTAACCTATATTTAATTATTTTTAGTCTAAGTGTATGATCATAGAGTATATCAATAATTTTATTTCTTTATTTATATTACTTTAATTGTACATAAGAAAATTCATTCAATACAAAATTGCCGAAAAGGTTTCCATATATCATGGATTGCAAGGTCTGATATCGTGGAGGGGATCTCTCTTTTGCCTTCTAAGTTATAAATCTTTTTTTTTTTAAACAAACACCTCGTAAGGGTCCGCCTCACGTTTTAATAATACGGGCATGTGGTCATGGGGTGAACTCCGATAGCACGTGGATGTCAACAATAGCAGACGGATACAGAAGCTATATAGTTATATAGAGATAAACTAAAAATGCATTTATTTAGTTACGGTACATTTCATCGATCTGAAATTTTGATACAATGCGCTGTCATCCAAGATATATCTGTGATAAAATTTTGAGATCTTTAGGATCCAAGGAAATTTTGCGGACATGATAAAAGCAAGATAAAAAAACGTGGTATAATAATAAGTATTTCCAAATAAATTGAGAGTGATTGTATGTGTGTGTGTTAAATAAATAGAGAGAGAGAGAGAGAGAGAGAGGTGGGGAGAGAATAAGAGGTTCAAAGTGAGATTAAGAAAGAGACTGCATGATATAGGGTGAGAGAGATAGCTGTAAAGTGAGAATGCGAGGCAGATAGAGAGAGAGAGAGGTAGAAAGAGAGACTGCAAAAGAAACAGAGAGATACAGAGAGAGGTAGAAAATGTGTGTTTGTGTGTGTACGCAGTCCTGCTTCCTCCTGTGAGTCTAGCAGACAATATCCCCCTACCTGCTGCTGCAACTGGTGAGATCTCCTGGCTCTGTTGGCTCTGCTGCTGTTGTTGGCTGGGCGCCGCCATGGGCAGTTCTGAGGCCTTAAGTTCTGACAGTTTGATGACGTTTTGATCTTTCACCCAGGTCTGGCGATGGCATTTAAAAAATGAACTAACAAATATACACTTTTAATCCAGTGGTTCTTAAAATTTTTTGAGGTACCGAACCCTTCAAAATGATGGTCAATCAGAGCCAGTCAATACGTCTCATATGAGTCAGGTGTGTTCTTGACCTCTGTTAAAACTCCTGGGACTAACTCACGGGACCACTGTGGTTAGATAGAACCCAGGCTAATAACAACTGATTTAATCTCTTTCTCATACCCCCTATCGTGGCTCCGACTTACTAATTTATTCCTGTTTGACGACGTTTCCGTATTTCATCTGATGGCATTAAAGTCTATAGCGCTGTCCCTTACGCAAACCGGAAAAGTTTGAATCTCATTATGTGATGTTACTATTTTTAAGGTTATTGTAAAACAATCTTTTTCAGCAACAACAACAAAAAATAATAAACGTTAAAATATTTATTTTTTTCCCATTAGCTGTGCTGGCAAGTTTTAGTCTCCATCAAGTTCTGTAAGCTGATTGTTTAACTATCTGCTGAGATAAGTCCAAATAGAATACCCTTATATTTGATTAAAATATTAATAAACTTGTATTAGCTTAAAACTTGGATTTTCTTAAATAGATTTCCTCCATTAAATGACAAAACCATTCCATGACATACCTGGGTATCAACATTGAACATGACCTTGTTGTTTTCATTGTCTACGGGCGGGGCAGGCTTGGTGGTATAGGGCGGCCTCTTGACTGGAGGTAACTTAGGCTTAGTGAGGGAGTTCGTCCTGGTGCAGAAGTAGACAGCACAACCCTGGTGAAACAAGGTTAGAGGATGTGAACAGCCTGTTAAACAAGGTCAGATGTCAAAGTTGAACAGCCGGTCAAAAAGATAAACAATAATTTCATTTCACCCTCATTGGTGCGGTTAACTCTGCATCTGATGCAAATTTTTCAGATGATTATTATTATGATTAGTATTATTTATATTATAAATTATATTGTTGTTATTATTTTGATTGTCTCAAAACAAGTATCCCTACCCAAGCATGCTAGAAACTTAAAATTTCTAATAGATAATGTTTTAATATCAACTTGAAGTCTTAATAGCACGCACCAATTAATATTGTAATAGTTCGTAGTATCGATAAATTGCCATTTCAACAGCCACCATGCTCTAGTTATAACTCACCGCTTCAATTGTCACAATGTGCTGGCTGTAACCGCTGGGACATTCTTTTGGTAGATTCACGTCTCCATCATACGCCGCCATGAAATTTTTCAGGGAGTTGGAAGCTTGGAGTTCGGAGTTTACTCCGACCGGATGGTCACCCTCATCGGCCAGTGGGTTGCCTTAAATACAATAAATGACATCGTCACATCTAGAACTAACGCAATATGACAGACTCATAGAACATGAGAGTAACACAGAGATCCACTGACTCTCGCGTCTTTACTAAGTTTGTACACCTTAAAATAATGTCTTACAAAATCTTGATACAGGCATCAGTTTTATTTACAAATAGTTTTTTTTTAATAAAAGAATTGGTAACATTTAGACTTTGAGACGTAATAAAAGGCTGAGGGGAGATAACACGGCCCTTGCCTACCAGGCCTCTCAAAACTCTGCGCTCATTCCCATTAAAGTCCCTTTCTCAGTTGTTGCCTTTTCACGTAATCTAAGTCTTCAAGCTTATAATTTATCATGAAACAATGTTTAACAGTGGCAGCTTGGTCTATTTGTTGCCTACCTGACTGACAACTAAAGAAGCCACCAAAAGGTATGGACAGACCATAACCTCCCTCGTAGTCGTCACTCAGACAAATGAAAAAACTGTACAACAGACGTAGGGCGTAGTAACCTTTGGGGCAATCCTGTAGGGAACAGTATGATGTCGCCTTATATCATTACAGAATCACTGTAGAAATTTTCATGACATAATTTTCAAGCACGAGAAAAATGATATTTGAAGGAAAATTATAAATACAAATGAACTAGTGTATTGCCCGTCAAAAATAATGGAAGTTTGCACAATAAATATATTCAGTTTTTGAAATTGTCTCTTTTGTCTGAAAGCCGTATAGTACATGATCAGAGTGTGTAGAGACAAAAAGAGTAAAATTAAATCTCATTTCCATATTGAACAATGTAATTCAGATTTTCGAAAATAGTTATTTTGGGTGCAGTAATTTTTTTAAAGCCAATGAAAGTCAATGTGCTATCTAAAGTACATGTTACATAGCAAATTATATATTTTGATAATTATACAAATATATGTGTGATGAGAAAGCGCGCGCTTCAAAAGTTTGCATGATTAATAATGATATAATCATGATAATAGTATGTGTATAGGGATTACGCACAACATAAAGTAGTATTCAAAAATATTTCTGAGGAGTGAGCAGGCTGTTTATAAACCGCGTCCGGATGTTTACTTGCGGCATTGAATAGCGCGCACCATTTATGACTGCGCCTTTATTACAACACAGTGCGTTAAAAATGAATTATGTGTCTGTAATGTGATCCATATCAAGCACATCTGTAATATAAAGCTTCATTGAAGATTACGTCTTGTAAGTTTATTCGCCCATTTGTATATAAATTATTACTACATTATAAAAAATTCAATTAGCTGCACATGTAAATAACAAAGAACTATGAAAAGTTATAAACAAAGTTTGTCACAGGATAAAAGAAAATATTAAATTATCAACGATTAATTGAATTTACAATTTAATATACACGTTTTAGGAATTCCCATAAACGCTTTCATTATTGTCAAGTCAGCACCTTTTCCAGATCTATTATTACTTGTCTGTTTTTGCACCAATTGGTTCATACATTATTACCCACACATTTTCAAAAACATGTAGTCTAAACAACACAATGACCTTATTTACAAATGTAGAGCTCATTGGAAGTATCGGTTATGTCACATTTTTGTAGTTTTGAGATATAAAAGTTTAAAGTTCAAAATTATACAGATTTCTTATAAATTAACTTAATAGATTTGAATTGTTAATTGGGTCCGATACATACTTTTTCATAAAAACGTGATTCAGAACATTCTATTTTTTCATCCTTAATCAAATACAGTGCTTACATAAAATAATTTAAAAATGTCACATAGCAGTTTCTTCCATTGTGGTCTTCAAATCTTATCTTATCTTAGATATACAGACGCTCCTTCTATGCAGAAGATAATTGCGTCCACAGACCATGAGAGATGATCTGTTGGCAAGTGATGCAGCGGTCACAGGCCACGGCTATAGGGGTTCCACGCATTACCCCAGCCGCCTAACTATTGTCTAGTTAGGTACCCATTCGGAGCTGGGTGACTCGGGGACTCCTCAGGCCCCGAGAACAAGTCCTCACTTTCGTGTGGATTCGAACTCGTGACCATCGGTATACATCGGTATCAAATGTGAATAACAAATTAACAAAGAACTATTTATTTTGCATAAAACCTTTGAAGTAAAGTTTATCACAGGGTAAAATAAAATATTTAAGTATCAAAAGTTAATAGTATTTACAATTTAATATTCACGTTGAAGGAATTCAAATAAACGTTTTCATTACTGTCAAGTGAGCATTTTTTCCAGTTCCATATTAAAAGCAAAGCTTTTTTTTCCAAATTTAGACGCATTAAAGTATTACATGTAAATAACAATCACACAAAAACTATTGTAGGAAGAGTGGGGGGGGGCGCGATGTTTAAATATGTTATTTTTTATTAACCATACAAATATACAACCTTGTAGAGTATAAAGGAAAAATAAACGCTTAACTGAAGCATACCTTAGTAAACTTCATTTGCAGTAATAAAAGTTCTTCGTAGTTCAAAACCCATCAGAACATGATAACCAACCACAAACGAATTGTAAATCCCATAATCCGAATAACGGATGTTATAAATTGATATATAAAATTAAATTTATAATTACGTACATTAAATTGAGATACACGTGTACACAAAAGCGGACATTTAATTTAATTTTTTTTAAGTAATCACATAACATAAAACATAGCTCTTTTTACTTCTTTCCCTTTTTACACATTAATGTAAGCTTAAACAATGACGTCATAGTGAAGTAATATTTATTTTAAAAACATTTTTAAGTCATCAGTATTTTTTTTCTTCAGTCTGTCTTTGTGTCCTTTATAGTCTATACTGTTTTCGGTGGTCAAAATAATGATGTGCTGGGCTGTTGTACCAAGATGGTCAAGTAGCTGAGGCTTATATTTCATCTAGAAGGAAACTTTGACTTCAAAAAAAGTTTTGTACATTCTTGAAGCTCCTGCGATTTAAAAGGCGCCAAGCTGCATTGACGTGTAGATGAAGGATATGCTGTATGGGCAGAAGCTAATTCTCCATAATACCCGTCCAGGCTTGCATCACCTATGGAGAGACACTGTAGCGTCGCCGGTTGTAAGCCAAAAGGGGCCGCTTCCAACAGTTGGAGATACTACCAATGGACAGCTACACCAGTTTCAAACTGGGCAAATTGATTTTACTCCGCATGGTTATTCGATTACCACTCAACTTGTGGGCTGAAAATCCCTGACAATAAAATACCAAAAAGAAGAAAAAAAACGAGACCTTAGACTACGTGTCCCGGCATGACTGACGACTTGCAGACAATAAACGACACACATATAAAAGAATCATTGATAGAGAGTTTAACAGACTGAAGATTGAAATCAGGAAACTAGCCTCAAAACAGTGGCAAGGCAGACCTACAGGCAAACCAGCATTGTGTAGGTTTCGCAGTTAAAAACATCCTCCTACCATCAAGGGAGGATAGTCACTCTAAGACTCAGAACAGCTGCGGGTCCAGCAATAATTCAGAATTGAAGGACCGATTCTTTGGAGCTTTAGACCAGCTAATTTAATAGCTTTTGTGTAACCAAAACATTCTATAAGTGCACCAAGTATCACGGAGAAACCCTCGATCACGCCGATGGCATCAGCTGGATCTCATCATCACAAGGATTGCACAACTGGCTAACGTCCTACTCAACCACAGTTATTACAGTGCGCCACGGATCACTCACTTGTGGCCATTAAGGTACGAATAATAAGGAAAAGGGATGTCCACGCATCAAAACCTTCTACATGAAAGACCCGGTGAAAAAATGCATGAAGGTCTCTCAAATATGTCCTCACACGACACCATTGACTCCAAATGGACGCATCTCAGAGACACGATCTATGCATCAGCATTAAATGTCTTTGACAAAAAATCCAACAAAAAACATAGACTGGTTTAATGCACATTGGGACGAGATAAAACCTGTAACTAAGCCAAAAGGAAAGGCCTTCACCTGACATGCTGCATGCCTTAAAAGCAGCCAAATCGCATGTCCAAAAAGTCGCACGTCTATGCGCCAATACCTACTGGCTTAACCTCTGCTCCAGCATACAGTCAGCTGCATGCATGGGGAATGCCAAATCAATGTACAATAATATAAAAGCAACTGGCCCTTTGACGTCAAAATTTGCTCCCCCTATAGTCCAAGAGTGGAGAATATATCCAAGACAAGGAAGCGCAGCTAAAACGGTAGGTTGAGCATTATCTGGAACTGTATGCACCATTTACCACAGTCTCGAGCATCGCTCTAGATGATATCCCCGCTATGCCGTCCATGGAAATGCTTGATTTCGTGCCCACGCAGGAAGAACTTAGCAAAGTGATTGACTGCCAAACTTGAGGAAAAGCTTCTGGAAATGATAGAATACAACCACAAGCACTAAAGAGTGGCAAAACAGCTTTACTACAACTGTGGCCGTCTGCTAGAGCTGACCTCATCAATCGGCGTTGGATGAGGTCACTACAGGTGTACTGTTCAATAAACCTGTTGCACACCCAAAATGCGCACCATGTGCACCGCACCGACAGGATATAAGAAATGAAATAAAGGTTAGAGATAGAGAGTGACAGTTTGGTGCGCCAAGGACAGAGAGAACGCTGTTCTATTTGTGTTTCAATAAAATCTGTTAGAATCTAGAAACAACTGCTTTAGTCGCACATTTTTGAACCTGTTGCTAAGTTAAGCCTCCACACGGCTCATTTTTGGTATTGCAAGCAGGTTTCACTTAATAGGGATTTCAGTTTTAAAACTACAACAATGTTTTTTTCATCATTAAAGAATGGAATAAATTGAACAATATGTAAACGTCTAGCGATTGCCAAAGTTACCGCGGTTTACTAGAGACAGTGGTGCAAAACAATTTGTTAAGGAGGTCCGACTGCTCTCTGCAGTTTCAGCCCATGCCTCCAGGCGCAGCTGTCAACTGGATCATTGGTGCCTTGGACGTGCCCGCCAGGAGATAATGGACCGGGCATCGACCGAGATCAACACCCCGGGAAAACTACTACAGCTAAAAGTAAAGAACTGGGGAGATCACTGTGATATGGCCTACAACGGTGAGGTCAAAGAACGGCCAATCAAGCACCGTAACACTTGGACTCGGTGAATCTCAACTCAAGAGATGTCATGACGCACTAAGACAATCCAGCGGACAGATTGCCTTCAGCAACGATTACCTACAGGGGAGGGAGGCTACTGCAAGGCAAAACATGTGCCAGCGCCACAGAGTTTAGTCTTCCGAGTTTATCCAGAATCTCAGTGCGGTTTCCGGGCTGGTCGGTCTACCATAGTATAGGTGTTCTCCAAACCCAGCTCCGGGAAAAATTCAGAGAACAGCAGATGCCACTATACATCGCCTTTGTGGATCTTACAAAAGCCTTTGATTTAGTCAGGCGCAACGGGCTACTCAAAATCCTGGAAAAAAATCGGTTTTCCAACACACTACTCAACATTTTCAGGTGAAAATATGCACGGCACAATTCAGTTCGATGCAGCTACGTCCGAAGTCTTTCATGTAGCAGCGGGGTTGAACAAGGTTGGGTACTCGCACCAACACTCTTCACAATATTCTTCTCTATACTGCTTCGATACCCATTCAAGGATAGCTGTGATGGACTATGGTTACACACTAGAGCTGATAGACGACTTTTCAACACTGCTCATCTTCGAGCCAAAACGAAAACAACAGATGTTTTGTTTCCTTAGTTACTCTTTGCCGATGATGCGGCACTGATAGCACACACACAGAAACTGATTTGCAAAAACTCGTGTAAGGCTTCTACAGCACCTGCAAAAAATTTGGTTTGCAAATGAGCTTGAAAAATACAAACATCATGGCCCAAGACGAAGATTCTCCTCCTTTCCATCAATATCGACAATGAAAACTTGGCTGTTGTGGACAGCTTCACCTACTTAGGGTCCAAAGTCTCTATCACACTGTCATTGATGGCGAAATAATCAGTAGAATTGGCAAGGCAGCTGCCACAATGGCTAAACTAAATAAACGGGACTAGCAAAACAAACTAACGGAGAAAACCAAACTTTGTGTCTATCGAGCCTGGGTCATCAGTACGCGGAAGCGAGACATGGACCTATGAGCGCAAACTTAATAGCTTCCCCTTGAGATGCCTGCGTCGCATGCTTGGCATTTAATGGCAGGATAAAGTGCCATATAGTGAGTTCCTGATGCGTTCCAAAGCATTTTATCAATCTTTAGTGAAAGACGCCGGAGATGGCTAGAACATGTAAAAAGAATGAATCCTGGCCGCAGCCACAGAGACCTCTTATATGGAGAACAGACAACGGGAAAGAGGAAGAAAGGTCGCTCATTTCTGCGATTTAAGGATGTCTGCCAAAGTGACATGAAATTAGACAGAATACGAACAAGGCAGTTTAAGGCAGAAGATCGATCTACTTGGTGCAAAGTTGTAAGGGAATGTGTCATAGTAGCCGAGGAGCGAAGGATGGAGGAGACTACAGACAGAAGAGCTAGGAGAAAAGCCAAAACATTGGGTAGCACAGAATTCGTGTGCAAAAGCTGTGGTAAAGACTGTCACTTAAGGATAGGACTGCACAGCCACACAAGGAAAAGCAGCTCCGACCAACGGTGATGTGCCATCGTCTTGCAAGACGAAAGGATGCCGATATGAATGACGTCAAGTCACAATATTTATGGCGAGAAACTCGCTGTCTTAATCTCGAAATCAAAATTTTAAAAAATATATTACGTCTATATATTTTTTTAAAATTGGTAGTTGCCTCTCATAGCATTATGAACGGGACGAACGGACTTACATAGCAAATTATGTAGATGTCTATATTGATAATATAATAAATTTCTTTGAAATTCATTTAACAATAAATTATAATTATTTAATTTATTTTTATTACGAAATCCGACTAGTAAGTAAATCTAAGAATTTCTAATTATTAAATTTATGAATATCTTTGCTTTGTGAAACAAGCCTTAAACAATGTGTAATGATTGCATTTGTTCGAATGATACGAAAGTTACTTTCTGTTGTTTTTTTCCAGGATTTTATATATATAAATAATATCGATAAATTTAATTCATTTTAATGAACCTATATAAACTCTTTAAAACTAATATTAGTGACCTTATAGGATTGAATTATTATTAGGACAATTATTGCGATAACATCTCATACTATTTGACTCAGGAGGCAGAATGTAGAATTGGTGTCAAACATCAAATGTTAATATTTGTTACAAACGTAGAATTGGTGTCAAACACCACATGTTACAAAAGTAGAATTGGTTTCAAACATCATATGTTACAAAAGTAGAATTGGTGTCAAACACCACATGTTACAGAAGTATAATTAGTGTCAAACATCATGTGTTACAAAAGTTGAACTGGTGTCAAACACCACATGTTACAAAAGTAGAATTGGTGTCAAACATTACATGTTACAAAAGTAGAATTGGTGTTAAACATCACATGTTACAAACATGACTTAAATCACTCAACGGCTGGCAACAGCACATGTGGCCTTAGTACTTATTGGCATCCGGGGCCTTTGGAGAGTGTCATATTTTTAGTGTGATCAGCAGTCGATTGAAAAGTATTATTCTATAGCGCCAGAAACACTTCCCCACCTCAGATATGATAAAACAACAACAAATATCTCAAGCGCAGGGCATCTAAAGGAGATAGCCCTAAAGAATTCTCTCAATTGGGCTGCCACTGCCTACGTACATGGCAAGTTCTTTGTTGCAAATTCTAACGCCACGAACGTTACATGACTTTCACTTTAAAGCGTATTAAAACAAAAATATCCCCCCACCACCAAAAAAAAAGGAAAAAAAGAAAATGACACAATCGACAGCCAGAGAAGAACTCACGGTTTCCCCTGTAGCTGGGTTGACACTTAAACTGCTGTAGAAGCCCCCAAACAGGTAGCCGGACTGTGGGGCTACTGGGCCAGAAGCTGCACACCAGTAGGTTGTGTAGGTTGCCGTTGCTTGGTACTGATCGGTGTCACAGCAATCAAAGAGGTGTAAGAAGCTGCATCTAGGATATAAATATNTATTTATTTATTTATTTATTTATTTATTTATTTATTTATTTATTTATTTATTTATTTATTTATTTATTTCACAAAGTCATTATTTTAGAATATGTCTTTAAACCTTTATATGTTCAGAAATTGTGGTACTGTAGAATTAAATAGAATTATACAGCTGGTATGAGTATGGTAGGGTTTTGTAGCAATGTACTTTTTTTTTAAAGACAGTTGTTTGTAGGTTTTTTTTTAACAGAGGGGAAGTGAGACAGTTGGGGTCGGTTGTCAGTAATATGGTTCCAGAAATGCAGATGTAAATTTAACCATTTGACTTCTTCTGCCAGTGCTGAAATGAACTAAATAATGATGACTTCGTAAACGTTAAAGTAAAGATCATAGCCAATACAATAATGAACAGGTACACATTAATTGAAAGATCAGAAAACTCTAATGATTCTACTTGTGACAAGGGCTGTCAATATTGTTGAAAAAAGCTGCCCGTGTACCCTTTCAAAATTTAAACGGGTACCCAGGTTACTCGTAAAAATGCCTCAAAATTGTTGCCATCATGCTCGCAATTAGCCTTATACTTCTTTGTTTATTATGGAAATACAATTTTAGATGTATTAATAAGCAATGTAAAAATGATGACATTGAAATATTACTATAGTACAGTGGTGTTAAAACAATAAGCAGAGGGGTGCCAAAGAGATTTTTTGGTGGGGGGATGGGTGGGTAGAGGGAGTGTCCAAAAAGTTTTTATAAAGATAATTGGCTGTAATCGTATGTTGACCTTGCGGGGTATTTCTAGTTTATAGCTGACAAATGTCCTATTGTAATCAAACAAACTTTCCGGTACTTACCTCTACTGATTGGACTTATCCCCAGCATTTATTTTTGTTATTATTTTTAGTGAAAATCATTCAACGATTAAGTATTAGAAAAACAAGAATATAACAGTTTCTTTAAAGTATGGTAGGGATAGGAGTTGAGACATATGTGTGTGTGTGTGTGTGCGGATTAGATAAACAACATAATCTCGTCCCAATCGGTCGCAAGGATGTGCGGTGTATTTCAAAGCCAAAGCAAATGTCATTTCTGTAATTGCCTACCATTCCTATTTATCAGCATTGTCTTATATTTTCTTTACCTGCACAATTAAAAGAACCATAACCTTTTTTTAAACAAAATAATTTTGTTCCATTAAAAAAGTGTAGTTTGTCGGACCGATGTTTTATTTCCGTTTGTTAGTTATTTCTGTTTAAGCGATTTCATTTTGAAAATTTTTTATAGTATATATTTCAAACGAAAAGTTCTACTTTGATAAATTTTTCGCGAGCCAAAATGTGAACATAGAAGAGCCACAATTCAACCACCGTTGATATAGAAATTGCAGTAACATTTTCTCGGTTATCCGGGCGCAATTTTACTACTCGAGTAATTGCTCGGCAACAAGTACTCGGGTTCCCGGGTACCTGTTCAAATGCCTACCCTTTACAATGTTTATAATCCTCCAAGACGCCTAACTTGCTGGCTTGAAGTAACGGAAAAGCTTTGTAAGACGTCGGGCAAGAATAATCCCCAGTTTTTGGGTTGACCTGGGTCACTCCATTGCACGGGTTGTGATGTAAGAAATGTCCGGAGGTCTGACACTTCTGGTAGATACCTGATGAAATCACGTGACATAAGATGAAGAAAGAGAGAGAGAGAGAGAGAGATGTTCAGTTAGTAATTAAAGAAACAATATTTTAGATATGTTTTTCAAATTGGACATAGTAATCACTAATCGTAAATGCCAAGTGAATACGTCTCCGGTCAGTTACAGTAACTAAATATGTGGTAAGACATAAAACGCCGGGTCATCATCAAACAATTATTTTTTTCACACGGTCGGGTTTCATGTTTTTTTTATTTAAAAAAGTACTTTTTCTGGGATCTCTTTATGTGGCTTGTTTCACTTTTAGTTTGTTAACTTATTAACTGCTAGGCTGTCTCATCCCTAATTTCAAACTGGTATACTTAGAACATTGGGTCTTAATATACACAAAGGGAAGAATAAAGTGTTCAAGATTAATGCCACCTGTACAGCATCCATCATGCTTAACAGAGAAACACTTGAGGAGGTGGACAGTTTTGTCTTCTTTGGCAGCATGAGAGATAAACAAGAATTGGTAGCAGACGCCAAAAGAATTGGTTATGAATTGAAGATACAGGAGATGCTGGCTATGATAGGGATGCCTGGAGGTCTGTGATAGGTAGCCTATGGCCAGGAGCGGCGTTTGGGGGTGGCAACTGGGGCGACTGCCCCAGGCCCCGCGCTTAGGTAGGTCCCGCGATTCGGTCCTGAACATGTCTCGTCCTGGTTAATAGCCTATACATGTAGAACCAAAGAGTGGATGGTAGAAGGTATGCTGGAAACGATTGTAAAGAAACGAAAGAGGCACTCTCGTAATCCTTTTTGAAGGTCAAATTCCGTAGCGTAGCTCTAGACGTCTTTGAAAGCTTAAGCATACTGGTGCTTAGCGATCTTTACTAGTACTCTGGCCCCGCGGGGTCTTTGCTGGCACTAGGCCCCGCGCTTACCTAACGCCGCCACTGCCTATGGCATAGGCCCTATGCCCTTCGAGGAATCGCAGACGCCGACGATTGTCAGTGTATGGCCCTCATGAGCGAGGAGGCTCTTTACATATATAATAAATCTCCTCTTTGAAAGGTAAGTTGTTTTTTTACAGAAAACAATCATCCTCTAATTTACTCAAAAAGTAAAAATGGAATAACTAGTAAATTTCACCTCAAATTTCACACATCTAATTGCATACATATTAAAAATCTACCTACAAATATGAAATTGTTGTATTGAGTACACCCTACCTCCAAACGTCAAATTTGTATACTGAGTATTACAGGAACCATCGTCAAAGTTTGCCGAGAAGCTGAAGTTTGGAGAGTCCAGTTTGGTGCATCCTCGGATTGTGTTCATCTCGTAGTACGTCTCTATGGAATTGCGAACAATCTATCAAACATTTAGACCATATATTAGGATTTTGTGTGCTTATTGTGCTTTTTTTTTAAATTTCAATGTGTGTTCAATGTGTTTTAGAATTTATATTATAAATGCCCTTTGTGTTCGTGTATTTGTCTTTTTAAATCCTTTATATTAACTTGTGGTGTCTGAGACCGTGCGATCGACCGACCTAACCGAAAAAAACTTAGGATGGATATTTATCCCACTTTCTTGTAACCTAGTGAGCTGAAATTTTGCAGACAGACTCGTGCCAATGATAAAAATAAAGTGTCAAAATTTTAGACCGATCGAATGGACAGTAATTGAGTTATTTAATTTTTAAATTATTTTATTTATCTCTTGAAATCAATTTAATTTTTTTTAGGGTAGTGAGTATAGCCTCGTCAAAACGACACAATATGCGGCTGCATACGCGCTCGTCCACTTCCGGTTATTGCTATTCTTAGTAACATTGTTTATAAAATGATGTTTATAAAATTGAAGAGTTACAAGTATTCACTGCGCCTTTCATTGAACCTCCGATTCTATATGTGCATTCAAACAATCTCTAAAATCTATCACTAAACCTAACCCAAAACCCTAAAAACTATAACTAAACCTAACCCAACCCTAAATACTATCACTAAACCTAACCCAAACCCTAATAACTATCACTTAACGTAACCCTAAAGTCTATCCCTAAGCCTAACATCAAAACAAACCATTTAAAAAAAAAAAATCTTATTCATAATCAATTCATGTAGTATTGTTTGAAAAAAAAAAAATTAAAAAATAGGCATCAATAAGAAATCGAACCCCGGACCTGCGATGTAGCGTACTATCGTACTATCAATATGACCACACAGCCACACATTTACCGATGAAATTTTTAACCTTATAAAAAAATATTACTAAGAATAGCAATAACCGGAAGTGAACGAGCGCGTATGCAGCCGCATATTGGGTCGTTTTGACGAGGCTATACTCACTACCTTTTTTTAGATAGAGTGTTGTGGTGCGTAATATGTTCAACAACCTTTCATGTCGCGCAATAAGGTGTGCATTACATTGACATTACTTTTTAAAAATATATTCACGATCGGTGTGCATTATATTAGACACGTTTTACGAGGCATAACTAGAACGAGCAAAATACCCGTGTTACGCTACGGGGTAGGCACAATAAGAATAATTTGTTTGGTTTTGGGTCTCAAATTCTCCTTAAAAATGAATGTAAACGCATCTGGAAATTAGGGCAGTGATAAATCAAACACCTTCTTGATAAAAACAACGATATGTTTGTCGAGAAAAAATAAAAATATTAT
>MUZC01000873.1:7756-30187 GCA_002072015.1 Radix auricularia
AAAAAAAAAAAAAAAAAAAAAAACACATTGCACGTACACAAAAGTACACAGACAACACAGACACACACATTACTTATTAAAGTTAATGTTATACTTTTGTTGTTGGTGTTTTGTTTTTTATTGTTTGGCGGTGTTAACTTGTGGAGGTAGATATAACTATTTTAAAGAAGGAATTGTTCAATGATGTTTTTGTCAGATCTGAGAAATGAATTTTATCCTGCATGTTGTCCCCAGTTTTGGGATATGAAGCTATTAGGGGCCAAAATATCACAAAAGAAGGGCTTAGAAATACTATTAGCAATCACAATTTAACCACTCTCTTCCCGTGCTAGATATAGAAGTCTAAAAAATCTATTCTTGCTAGTAGCCACCAAATGTCCACCCCTCAGGCTAGTAGCCACCAAAAGTCCACTCCTCTCCACTCAGGCTAGTAGCCACCAAAAGTCCACTCCTCTCCACTCAGGCTAGTACTAGTAGCCACCAAACGTCCACTCCTCTTCACTCAGGCTAGTACTAGTAGCTACCAAATGTCCACCCCTCTTCACTCAGGCTAGTACTAGTAGCCACCAAAGGTCCACTCCTCTTCACTCAGGCTAGTACTAGTAGCCACCAAAGGTCCACCCCTCTTCACTCAGGCTAGTACTAGTAGCCACCAAAGGTCCACCCCTCTCCACTCAGGCTAGTAGCCACCAAAGGTCCACCCCTCTCCACTCAGACTAGTAGCCACCAAAAGTCCACCCCTCTCCACTCAGACTAGTAGCCACCAAAATCCCACACCTTTTCATCAGTCTAATAAATCTCGAAATTTAATTTCAATAAAAGGGTGCAAGTAAATCAGAGAAAGGGAGTTAATCTCACTATGTCTTGTTGCGAGTGGGAAGTAATCCAGGAAATTGATGCAACGCTTGCACGCTAGGAGCTCAGACAAGGGGGATAACAACAACCAGATCGAGATGGGCTTGGCATGGCAGTAGGAGTTGTGTGACTTGGATTTTTTTTATTCTTGTTTTCGCCGAGGTTGAAACAATAATTTCGTTGAGGATATACTGCAACAAGCAAGTCCCGAACTCCCAGTCTCTCAATGTTAGAGACACGATACACATTTTAAATTACGAGTGAAAAGTAACTGCTCCGTAGCATTGTTTATTTTTAAATGTATTTAAGTTTAGTTTCTATTTTTCATTTCATGGTTTCTAGCGGAGCATTGTCAATTAGTGTCAATGTAAGTTATATGCTTTTTTGTAAAATAGCAAGATTCTAGCTGGTATTAACTCGCATTGAAAGAATCTTTCTGGTTTTTGATAACACCATATCGAAGTTTTTATTTTATTTTGATTATTAGATTTGTATATTAGTTTGTTAAGGAAGGCCTTTTGCCGAGAAGTTCGTTGTTCTGTGATTCCCTGTCAGACCTATGAACTTGAACTGTCCCTTAACCCGACGCTGGGTCGTTGGTGCACCATTTTGAGTTGCACACTATCTCATGCCATGTGTCACGGTTCTGATCTGCCTTCTGGGAATCGCTAAATGACATTGTCCTCCCAACTCTTCCTCGGTCTGCCTCCTTTTCTTCTTCCCTGGACTGTGCCTTGCAATATCGTCTTTGAGAGACCTCTAGATCTTGGCACGTGTCCGTACCATTGTAATTTCCTCTTTCTAATTGAGGTGAGAAGGTCCTCTTAAGGGCCAATGACAGCACTTATTTTATCGAGGACCGCTTCGTTCGTGATGTGCGCCATGTAGGAGATGTTTAGTACCTTTCGAAAACATCTCATCTCCTGCGCAGAACTATACATATGATTTTTACGTGACATATTTCCTATTATCTGTAAGCATGATTGCAGTCTCACCCATATTTTGTCACTGAAAGACTATATCATCAATTGTAATCTTTTAAAACATATCCCTTTATCAGACTAAATTGTTCGACACAAATTGTTGAAGAACACGGAGACAAGCAGCATTCAGAAAATGTCCATCTTCACAAAATTTGTAGAGCACAACATAAAAACACAAATGGCCAGTAATAGTTAGTAGTAGTTACAAGAACAGTCCAATCAGTGCTGAGTTATGGCATTAAAACATGAGTACTGTATGTCGCTCAAATTGTGCTCAATTCGTGAGAAATTAGGTTAAAGTGCTTTTGGTTACATTAAATATTTTTGAACTTCGAATAACGATTACATCAAACGCTGCAACTTAAAATGTTGACTATTTAGGGATCGCAAGAATGAAGCGGAAAGATTTACTGTAAAGAATGAAATGGAAAGATTTACTGTAAAGAATGAAATGGAAAGATTTACAGTAAAGAATGAAACGGAAAGATTTACAGTAAAGAATGAAACGGAAAGATTTACAGTAAAGAATGAAATGGAAAGTTTTACTGTAAAGAATGAAATGGAAAGATTTACTGTAAAGAATGAAATGGAAAGATTTACTGTAAAGAATGAAATGGAAAGATTTACAGTAAAGAATGAAACGGAAAGATTTATGGTAAAGAATGAAACGGAAGATTTACAGTAAAGAATGAAGGAGAAAAACAATAAATAATAAATTTAAAAAATTATTTTACTGTGCTGGCCAGGGGCGTTACTGTAGTGGCCAGGGGCGTCACTGTGGTCGCCATGGGTGTTACTGTAATGACCAGAGGCGTTTGGTATGGTGGCCAGGGGCGTCACTGTGGTGGCCAGGGACGTTACTGTAGTGGCCATGGGCGTCACTGTGGTGGCCAGGGGCGTCACTGTTGTGGCCAGGGGCGTCACTGTGGTGGCCATGGTTATAAGTGTGATTGCCAGGGGCGTTACTTTAGGAAAGAACAACACAGTGACAGCGTCGTAAGGCGTCATCATCAAGCTATTTTTGCATCTAAGTTTAAAAGTCAGAAGATGATATCTAAATGTATACATGCTGCAGACGACAAACTGTCCACTTAAAGTCTCTGACAAGTAAATTGAACTGTAACGAGCAGCTACGTACTAAAGTTATCCATTGCTATCTGATCTTAAAGAGATACTTTGAATCCTCATAAAACTTAGGTCAACTTGGGACGTTTCGCCTGCAATGGAACTGAAATCTGTCCAGTTATAGAGTGACATAGTGCAGAGAACGGTGCAGACTCTTCACCTCCTCATGATGCTCGCCTGACAGTCATTACTTTAATGGGCCCTCGACAGTCGCCTCGCTTTATGGTCCCATTCGAGGACAGGAAGTAGTCTGCCAGATGCTCTTTCTTGCTCGCTGGGATACATAAAAACTATGACATCAAGATGACGCCATGAGGATGTGCATCTATCTGCCACCAGGGGAGACTATCTTCAATGAAAATAAACAACCATAAAAACAATGTTTTTGACTATAAATCCCTTATAAATGAGACAAAACTAAAAGTATGGCTACGTTCTATATAATACGCACCGTGCGGCAGACTGGCGTAAACATTTACAGATGTGTAAAATAATAAGAAATTATGTTCAATATTATTATTTATTATACAAACCGAGCGACAGACTAGCATAAACATTTACTTGCTACATTGAGATAATGCAAAAATTCTTTAATAAAAACAATGTATACCATGCTGCCAGAGTTAATGTGACTAATAAAGTCTTATAAAACATTTCTTAAAATAAAAGTGGGGAAGAAAAGTGATGACTTACAGTTATAGAAATTTCTTTGTGCTAATTTAATCTTAAGTGAGGTAAAGACTAAACAAACTGAAAGGTATGGTGAAGTTCAAAATATTGCACTTGCACATTGAAAAAGGAAAATAAAATGAAATTTTAATCAGTTTTTTAAACAATCATTTATAAGTTCTGTACTTGTACTAGTTAAAAGAATTTTATGAATTTAAGTGGCTAAACTGTTTCTTTTTGCAATTCATTCACAGAAGTTTAAAATTAACCTTATCATGATGTTTGATGTGTAGATTTTTAAGACAAGGAGACATTTATTGTTATATTTTTTGTATCATTTAATGCAACTATAAAATATTTTTTAATGGTGTTGAGCATTGATATTTCTGACATTTCATTTTTTAATAAGTAGATATATCTGAGAACACTTTAAAATGCTTTTGATCCTATTGTATTATGCAAAGCATTTTTAATAATTTTTTTTTTTTAAACTTCATTATTTAAAAATAACGTGGGGCCAGTATATTTGAAATTAATTTATTTCATGTAAATACACTTTAATGCTATTGATTCATAATGCTAAATGTGCTGATCAACACTATCTTTAGTTTGATGTATGGTATGTTGAGTTATGTCAATTGCATAATTTTTTTATGAATTTTTAAATTTTAGCATTTTTAATTATCACGTGTTAGTACTTATGAGGGTACTAGTTTTAAGGATTTTATCAATTAAAGTGATTAAACTGTTTCTATCTTGAAATTCATTCACATAAATTGTTAGGCTTATTAAAAATACCTTAATTTGATGTTAGATGTTGGATATATTGATTTTTGTGACGAGGTGACATATTTTTATGTTTACATTTGTGTATCATTTCATGCCACTNTTGAACTTATTTTAATGGATGTAAATGTACTTCAATGCTATTGATTCACATTACTCATTGTTCCTGTTAAAATTACCTTTAATTTGATGTATGGTATGTTTATTTATGTCAGTTCCTTAATTTTATATGAATTTTTGAAACTGTGCATTTTACACTTTTCCGGTCGGAAAATAAAAATGAAAAAAAATTGAAAAAAAAAAAAAAAAAAAAAAAAAAAAAAGTTTTTTAACCTAGATCTAGATTTGTTTTTATCTCGTCTAGGTTTCAAGTTTTATTTTATGTTTGTTTTTTTAATTTAAAAAATGGCAATACTCTAGGTTTTTTTGTTTGTTTTGTTTGTTTGTTTTGTGTGTGTGTCTTTTTTACTTTTTTATTTTAAAAATGTAAATATGTGATCTGAAAATACCTAAAAGAACTAAATATGTAGAATTAACATCCTAAAAATTCGATTTTTCAAAAATGAAAAAATCTATATGTTGCAGCAGTATTTTAAGCCGCTTTACGAAGGCTCCATTATTATATCTATGGCTCCATGCTACTGAATTCGAAAGGTAGCGCTATCTGTCTTAAAAATTCCGGTACAAGATTGTAAAAAACTTGAATGAGCAAAAATATTCAATTTTATTAGACTTTCACAGCTCTAAGATTTTCCTCTGTATGCGTTGAGCGAATATTCTCTCAAGTATACACAGCATTGAGTATAGACTAAAGATAATCTAATACAACACTCTGATAGACATAGTTATAAAACCCTTTCCCTTTTCCGTATGTAACAACAAACACATACAAATTATCATTGCTACCATCCGGAATTCAGAAGTGTTATGGGTTGCCTAATATAAAGAGGAAAACCAACATTTACAACTCAAATAAAAATGCAGGACAAGACTTAAACAATGGATACATGTAGGAATCAATCTCATGAAAGCGTCTGTAATAATTAGTACTATATAAAACTAGCTAATTACCCCCTCTTTGCTGCGGTAAATTAGGATTTAAGTTAGCGTTGGAAATTCGTAAACACTAATTCAAAACCTATTTGATTTCAATCTGGATCATAATGGATATACTAAATATATTTACTTAAACCGTCTTGTCTTTATTTCTCAAGAACTTATAAAATTGATTGGCAGATAAAATCTTAAACATTACCCGAAAAAATACATTTGGTGCCTACGGCCCCGAAGAAATTGACATTATGCGTTCACTGCACTGCAGTATTTTAATAAAGGCTCTCACGAAGTTATATGCCAAGTTTGGTCAAGATCATTCATTTACTCAGTAGCTAACGCTAAAACTAATCTTTATATAGCTCATAAAAGCAAATAAGCAACATAATGGGCCCTCTTGCTCTAGGGGTGGTCACCCTAGCACTCTGCTGCGGAAGTTAAGATTTTAGTAAGCGTGGAAAACCCGTTTCACACCAATTCAAAACACCAATTGATTTCACTCTGAATCATGGTGGATATACTTGTTTGTCAATATTTGTCAAGGTAGTGTAATATGAAATTGGTACTAAAATGACATTACTGGCCCCCGTGAAAATGGATACAGGATGTACATATCTCATAAGGTCTGAGGATTTCAATCTAGGTCATGATAGAGATACGTGTCTATATTTATTTATTTTTTTTTTTAATCTAAAGGTAAAATGCTTTAAATGTTTACGAAAAAAATATTTCAGGTCCCGGCACCGAAGGAACAGACGTTAGAAGTTCATTACCCCATTGGAGATTTTATTGTTATAAATTTCTGCTGGATAGGATAGGACTTGGGTCATTTTTTACTCCTTTTTTTTTTTCGCCGGACCATTGCAGACAGACAAGACGGTGACGTTAATATAAGAGATTTAAAAACTATTTTATCAATAACTTTGAATAACAAAACACAAAATTTGTAAGAGTTTAAATTAGAGCTGCGGAAATTACCGATTAATTTCTTGATTAATCGGTAAAATATTTTACCGAATAAAATTATTTTAATCGATAAAAAAGTTATTAAAATTAAAGCAAATGTTAGTCGTTTTTTTGTGTGATTTATTAGTAAGTAACAATTAATTAGAAAAAAATCATAACTTTTGAACCACGTGGGATAAAAAGATGATATCTATGTTTTTGTTAGTCATCAAACAATGTTTTTACAGCTGTATTACTTATATATTTTAAAATTAATTTGAAATGTTCATCCAAATGCCTAAGCTTTAAGAATTAATACGTTATTTAACTTATTTTTGTTATTGCTAACTATGGTTTAAAAATAACTCAATAAAACAAAATAGTCGATGCCTGTTTTTATTACTTCCCTTGAAATTTTCAGTTTCATGACGTCATAAGTTTATATTTTTAGCTATAACAAAATTATCGATTAATTAATCGTTAATTTTTCAAAAGTTAACGATTAATTTTAATTTAATCGATAACAGGCCTAGTTTAAATACAAAAAACAACATATATTCTGATATACATACATAAATGAATTTCTTTATTATTTTTAAATCTTTTTTTTTTTCTTCTCTTATATATTTTAAAATATTAATCTATCCTCCCAACAGGTTATCTCTTTATCCATGCCTCTTTATGTCATGTCACTTTCGCTTTATACTTCTATACTTTTTGGCCTCAAAATATATCTCTTTGCCTCTCAAATTCTTCTATGTCTATCTTCCTATCAATATTTCTCTGTTTCTCTTTCCTTAAAAAAAAACAAAAAAACAAGCTTATATTTCTATGCTACTTTCATTATCTGAGGTTTCATATTTCTATCTATCGGCATGACAAAATCTCTTTCTCCCCCACCCCATCACCCCTTTTCCACACACTCTCTCGACTTGAACATAGAATCTATCTATAAGCCTATCGACATACATTAATGTAATAGCCGTGTGGTTGATGTGTTGGTCATACGCAGTATTTAATATAGGGCAGGGGAGAATAACAGTTACTACATACACGGACAAAACGTCATCAACGACATGTTTTCATATTCACAGCTTTTCTCTCTAACTATCGACCCATCGTCGAGTTCGTACAAAAACAACTACACATAAATATCAACCCGTGATCGAGTGCGTTAGTGAACAACTATTAACTATATATAAATATGACAAATCATTACGTACAAACATGTTCTATTATCCCTAAATTTCTTTTCATTATCATGTACGAACATGAACAACTGTTCCTAGATATATCAACTCATTGTCTTATACGTGACATAAACACTTAATAAATGAACTGAGTGTCAGTGTGGTTAGGATTTAATTAGCATAATTATTTTAATGAATATCTCATTAGTTGTGTAAGTGAGGCTCAGTCGTATTTGGGAGAGGAAAAGTATGATTTAATTAAACTGTAACAATTGTTGTGTCACTTGACGGCCCGTCACGTGATTCGGGCACACATCAGTGAACTCAAGGTCATTCAAGGGAGATGACGCGAAACGATCCAAATATGTTGAACTTGACAAAACAAAGCAGGAGCCGCAACTCTTCAGTGATTGCCAGCCTTCAAGCTTGACGTAATTCACGTAATTTTTTTTTCTTTTTCTGTGTTATGTAGTAAGCGTGAACTTCTACTGTTAAATTATTTATATATGGGGAAATAGCCTTAGTCGTTTTACAAAACAAACTTAAAAACAAATTATATAAGTCTCAAAATTAATGAACTTGATCTGGCATAATTATTTGTTCATGGGGCTTCATCCTAATTTAGCTGTAACTGTAATGAAAATTGCGTTCTATTATAAGCTATCTTTATAGAAGCGGGAAATATTTAAGCTTTTCTCTATTGCCACACTTCAAATATCATATACCGCATAGAATGGGACTGCGATAAAGCTTTTAAATAATATACAGAATACACAAACAAATAAAATTCAAATTTATTGTTTTCATTACACAATTTGATCGTGTATTTTAAATATGATATATTTCAGTTATTTTCAGATACAGAAGAAAACTAATTCTGTTTTGTGTGCCTGAAGGCGTGTTCTTTGGTTGTATTGTACTTAATACTAATGTTTTAAGATACATTGTATTGACCTAGAGAGGATATTGGCGCCACCAGGTCTGCCAAGCACTGAGAAAGCTCTAATGGAAACATTTGAACCCCTACGACCACGTGATCACGGGGGGGAGGGGGGAAGGGGGGAACTATTTTAAAGATGTATTCTTAGATTGTATCTTTCTTTATTGTAATTAATACTTAAGTAAAAAAATACATGCTTATAAAGTATATTTGTTTATTGTATTTAACACTTAACTAAAAACTGAATTCTAAGATTGTATCTTTATTTTATCTAACTTAATACTTGTATTTTTTTTTTAAAGTTATGCTTTTATTGTCTTTTAGTTTTATTGTACGCAAGGCTGAAGTAAAAAAAAATATTTTTTTTATTTTACCTTTGTTTATTGTACTTACTCTTTATGTTAAAATATTTTACAAGCCAGCATCTAACACCGGTGCTATTTAAACGTGGCTATCCTCATGTTTATCCTGGTAATCAACGACCGAAGACATCGTGTAAATTACCAGAGATCTCAAGTGATCATCATGACACATCAGTGCTATAACCTTCTTCATCTTCAAGCACGCAATTTTTTGTCACGATCGAGAGGGACACCAACAACAATGACCGGATTACACTTGAACACGGCATCTAGTCATGTAGAAACCACAGAGCCTCCACCACCTCCCACCCCCACCCCATCACAAACCTGACCAGCACCCACGACTCCTCCAAAAACATTAATCAACAAATAATTTATTTTTTCAAAGTAAAAAAAAAAATCCCACCACTCCCACAGAGCAGACAAGAACAGATAAAGTAGTTGGGACATTGTCATCACGCGACTTTTGTCTTGTTGGTACTGTGACGAGCAGTTGGCGGCGAGGGGGCGGGTAGTTCCACGAAACAAGGGAAGGACTGCAGTTGCGGGTAGTTCCACGAAACAAGGGAAGGACTGCAGTTAGGGGTGATTAAAGAATGAGAAGTGGTGCATATTGGGGCGCCATAGGATGAATAACAGACACATATTGTGTAACATCAGACACAAAGAAAGAAATAATAAATGTAATGAGTGGGGATGTAGCTAAAAGAACGTGATAGATTTTTTTTAAAACTGAAACATAAGATACGACACAATCCATTGTTTAAATAAAACCACACAACTTAAAAAATAACTACTTCATAAAAAGGTTGCATTAAAAAAAAAAAGCTTCGCCCCGGAAAATTGGCGTAGATCTAAATCGAATGATTATTGAAGGATTTTTTAAAAATTATATTTTAGCAATTTTTTAAACGTTCAAATGATGACAAAACAATATGTGGTTTTTCTAAGAAAAACATAATAATTTTTTTTTAAATACCACAATTGATAAAGAGAACTTAAATATCAATCTCCTCTCTTGGTCTTAACTATGGACATGTTCTCTCTTGATCTACAAACTAAGTGAATGTTCTTTCTTGGTCTTTAAACTAAGTAAAAAAGAAAAGGAACAAAAATAAAAAAATAAAATGCTACCTCACCCTGGTGAGAACTATATTAGAATATGCATCTTCTGTATGGGAATCATCCACCAAAGAAAACATTGATAAACTAGAAAAAAATTATTTAAAAAAGAGCTCCCAGATTCACTACTGGAGAATTTTCAAAACTGACAAGAGTAACACCATTAGTTAAATCATAAAACTTTGAAACACTAGAGGATAGAAGAACCAATATTAAAGAAGTAATATGCATAAAGCAATTAATTATACTTTAGAAATACAACACAAAGATAACTTAATACACCCCTCCGAAAGACACAAGGATAAAAACACCTTTCTTATACGGTTTGCAAGAAAAAACACAAATTATGGCTCTTCCCCTCTGGAATTCGGGCGTGGAATAGGTTGCCCGAAGAAACAGGAAAACCAACACTTTATCAACATTTAAAACTCTAAAAAGAATTCTGGAATAGACACAAACCATAAATACGTGTAGGACGAAATAATCTTCTGTAATTGAAGGATCGTCTGCAACAGATAAGATTATATATTTTCTCTTGATCAATAAGTATATGTTCTCTCTATATCTATAAATTAATTAATTTTTTTCTCTTGATACATAAACTAAATGTATGTTCTCTTAATCAAATTAACAAAGTAGGGTTGCGGAAATTAACGATTAATTTCGTGATTAATGAGTAAAAAATTGTATCGATTAAAATTACTTTAATCGATAAAATAACGATTAAAATTAAAGAAAATGTACTTTTTTTTTCGATTTGTTCAAAAATAGTTAATTATTAATATCTAATATGTTTTTTACGTACAAACTTCTCAATTTAAAGAAAAAAAGATTTTTTAAGTGTTAACTTTAGAATTAGCTGTTTTTATAAGGAATATTATATTTTAAAAATCTTACATTGTTTTAACTTAATTAACAATAAAAAAAAAAAATTCATTGACATAATTTTGAGCACTTATATTTAAATAGATCTCCTGAAACTATTATATTGCCTGTTTTTGTTACTTCCCTTGAAGTTTTCAATTTAATGACGTCATGCATCTTATTTTTAGCTTTAATCAAAATTATCGATTAATTATTCGGTAATTTTTTCTAAAGTTAAATATTAAATTTACATTAACCGATAACAACCCTAAAAGAAAGTAATTGTTCTCTCTTGATATATGATAGTATAGTATGCCTTATTTGAATACATGTACATTATTATTGGACACTTAGGCATACGGCAAAATATTGACCTGGAATTTCAACATACTTGTGTACAACATATTTTTTATGATCATTAATTATTTTTAGTTATCAAATATTTCATTTAAAATCGAACTGAAATCACATCCTCATAGTAAAAAAAAAGATATTAAAATACAAAAAGTAAATAATTTATTTTCTTGGGTTGTAAGGTTCCGTCATGTGGGTTGTGAAGCTTTGGCCTCCCTTTGAATGCAGATATTGTCAAAATTTATGCAAATATCAAAGTTCATTTCAGGTTTTAAAACCAAAATAATGACAATAATAAGATTTTTAAATGGAAAAAAAAAAATCAATGTTTACCCCGAGAAACCTTAAAGTCTTTCAATCATTCAATTGTTTGGGGGTGTGCAGAGAAATGACATTTTTAAAGAATACATGATACAAACATAATCTTGTTAATGAACATTTCACTAGTACTTTAAAACTCTTCATATTCTATAATTCTAGATGTGATGTTACTACATATATGCTCTATACACTATACAATATACTCTATATCCTTCCTGTAATTTATTACTAGACTTATGCTGTAGTTATACAAATGAAATAACTCCAGTTATAAATATCAAATTCTCTTATTGGTTAATTTTTGTGTACCTGCAGATTTGTTCCTCTTGTCATATCTAACTTGCAATTCAGTACTCCACCAATGTTCCCTTTAACCTGCGCGGCTGCGTGGCCTAGCAAATATCTGACCAACGCCGCGCAGCACTTTAGAATTACCGCGAGAAAAAAAAGTAAATTATTGCACAAAATATGTATGCTGCGCAACTTTGAACACGAGTTTTTTCGCTTTGCACATGGACCTACGAACCTTACAGGAATTATTGTACTACACATGTAACTATTATAGAATTGTATGCCTCTAGTTACCCCATAACTTGCACATTACTGCTATAGATTTATCTTCTATAGAGATAAAAATTACTGTATGACGGTTTGTCCATTATCGCTTACCACACCATTAAACCGATTGCCATGAATCTTTGAGAAGTTATGGCGTATTTGAATGCGCATTCATTAAATATATCTGTCTGTCAAAATATATACTTTCTTGTTAATTCAATCGTCACATCATGGATTAAATGTTTATAATAACTGTTTCATGATGTTGTGTATTTTAAATAGATATCAATATTAAGCTCAATGACTTTCAAACAGAAAATAAAATTTGAAATAATAAAAATATACTATATATATATATATAAATATATATATAAATGAATGTTCAGATTTTAAGTCAACGGGGTCAAATTTTTCGGGGGCGAATTGGCCTACGCCAAAACGTCATGGAGCCAGACAATCGGCTCTCAAAGAGGCTCTTCTATGGCAAGCTTACATATGGAAAAAAGGTCCGTAAAGGTCGAAGGAAGCGTTAAAAAATGTGCTCAAGATCGCATTGAAGGCCTAATTCATTGAGCTTGTATCTTGGGGATGCAGCAGCCGGCGACTGAGTCTCCTTGACCCTTATCAGTCTTGTCCATGGGAATGTTTTTTCCCATGGGATTCCTATGGGAAACGTCCCATGGGATGGGATAGGATGGGACAGGCATAAATTGCCATGGGATGGGATGGGATGGGATGGGACAGAAAAATATGTCCCATGGACAAGCCTTAGCCTTACAATACAGAACGGCGCAGCAACATGTCAAACGAACAATTAACTGGTTTCCATTTCCTGAAGGAAGGCAATGAAAGATTGTGTACGAAACCGTCATGAAGATATTCCGACAATATCTTGTCCAACACGTTGGCGCACCTTTCGGACAAGGAAAGGCATATTAAGCCACCAAAAGACACACCAAGCTGCCACATTATGTAGCTGATATAATGAGAATGGTCTGCGTCGACCACTACGGAAAAAACAACACGAATACACATGTAATTACAGTTTTTTGCAATGTATTATTGTAAGATGCTTACATAATTTATTTACACCAAAATTATGCACAATATTTATTTTTTTAAAATTAAAACATAGTTTTTTTTAATGATAAGAATATATGTTTCATCTGTAATTTTATAAAAATTTAGATAATGATAAATAATTTTTGATAATTATCTCTTAGATATCTTTTTTAGTGTAATACTAAAACTATTAATGATATAAAATAAATAATCATAATTAAGAAAATTACATTATTATTAGTAATAGTAATAGCTCCTCCATACTTTACAAGGTACACTACAGTTTTAGTTGTTATGCCCGTTTCATGTAAAAAAAAAATCCCTCCAATTAGGTTTATGGTTTGTAGGCAGATCCATTAATTCCACGATTCAAATACGTTTTGTTACACTCGGTCGGATATATGGTGATCACGAGCATATTCCCTTGAGAATCCCTGAGCTCATTATTATTCCTAACTAGACAGGCCCATTGGCAGTGTTACCGCCCCTTATTCTGTGCCTAACTGCCAGGATATGGACTTGATTAACATAAAAGTGGGCGGGCACTGCTTGTCTACACGTGCGGGAGTGTGAGTTGTCTTATCCTGGCGCGAGGAAGATGTGAAAGCAACGGTCACGTGACATTTTCTCGACTGCCAGTTGCAACTCAAGTGTTCAAAGTGATCAAAGGTGACAGATGAGCAGACGAATACGGAAGTAAATTGTTGTCGCTACATGCCGTTGATCTTTTTTTTAAAAAAACGAATAAAAACTTTCAAGTTTTATGTTTCAGATATAGTAACAAAACATTCGGAGTGTTTAAAAAAAAAGGAAATAGTTTAAATAAAATTTCTCCGGAGTTTATACTTTGAAGCTAAATTTGTAAATAGGAAAACGGAGATTTTTAAAAAAAATCTTTTAATGACAGAACTGACATGGCCGATGCTTAAAGTACGTTTAAAATGTCTCTTTTATCATAGATTTCAAATGTCTCTTTTAAATCATGCATTGCAAATATCTCTTTCTATCATAGATTTCAATAGGCTATATATTTAAAATACTTTCATCGTTAAAGTCTTATTTTTTATCCGTGTGTTTACATGGTTATTTCAATGACAGATGAGTACTGTTAAAATCTTTCTGTCTGCGAAAGTGATAAAAAGTCATCATAGAAAATCAATCTCATTTTTACCTAAAACTTTAAGATTTTGTACGAATTTTGTCTTCAAATTTGACAACAATTTTCCATTTATTTTCATTGTTCGAACTAAATAAGTAACTTTAGAAAAATCGCCCTTTTTGTTTAATGATAGAAAATAAGCGATTTAATCTTTAAAAATGTTTTGGTACAGATGTGCAGAAAATGTTCTCACTACATTTCATTCGATCTATTACAAAAATATGAACATGTTTTCATATGTTTGTTCATTGATTTAAAAACATATTTCTATAATGTGTGTCAACAAACTTCTATCTGACCATTAAATATTTTTTGTGGCTTTTACCGACACCTTCAGTGTAATGAGTGAGCTTTAACAGTGCGGAGTATTGTTTATTCTTTGTTAATTTGTGATTTAAAAAAACAAGTTGTATTAAATAGTTTGAATATTGAACGTTAGCATCGATGTTACTATAAGACATTTGTTCTGACTATTAGCATCAGCGTTTTGAGTGGACATTTGAACTGATCATCAGAATCAGTGTTTGGAGTGGACGATTGTACCAACCGTTATTATCAGTTATAGGAGTGCTCAGTTGTATTGACCTCAACATCAGTTATAGGAGTGGACATTTTAACTGACCATCATCATCAATATATGAGTGGACTTTTGTACTGACCACATCTTCAGTATAGGAGTGGACATTTGCACTGACCGTCATCATCAGTTACAGAAGTGGACATTTGTAGACCCCTCTTCAGAAGTGCTCCAGTTCATTGACTTTGTTAACATAATCTGAGAGGCGTAACTACAAAACTCAGGATGTTTCCTCGAATGGGGCCGCCCCTGGCACCCCCCGGTATGTCACACCACCAACAGACGGCGCCCTTAGCTCTGACAACGCCACCATCAGCCTCGATGTTAAGAACCGCACATTCACAATATTTTAACCTACAAAGGTTAGTAACTTCAAACATTTTTACAAATAGAGATTAGTAACTTAAAATATGTTAACATTGTGTGATGATTAGTAAATTAAAATATTTCAACATTTTGAGTTTTGGACCGTCAGGTATTTTAATATTTTCATTTTAGTAACTTCAAATACTTCAACATTTTGACGTAGAATTCTAAGTAATTTCAACCATTATAACAGTCAGAGGTTAGAAACATTCTAAATATTTTTCTATAAAAACATTAACAGCTTTGTCATAATTTTTTTTTAAAGCGTAAAGATTTCACCATTGTTATGTTAGATACAACTCTTTCTGGATTAATGATATCACTAACAGGTTACCATAATTATTAATCACCCACCTCAACCCCCCCACCACCACCACAACAGCCCCACAGTGTTATAGTTCCCTAAATAAGATGATTGTATCAAATATTCTATGATTTCTTGCAGAGCTCACAATGAAAACTTTCAATGTCATTTAGCTTGATTTATTTACTATTGAGATCAATTACCAGTGATTTTTCTAATCGCGATGATATCAATATTATGGAGCACTAAATATTCGAACACTTGCAGATGGCTAGTGACATATTCTATTTCTCGAATATCACATTTTATGGTAACAAAAATTTTGAAAGGAAATATAATATAATCTCTCAGTGGATTATAATAACCCGCAATAAATCTTGGTAATACATTCAGTTGTATTAACATTACATTAGTTATTACAATATATATCAGACCATTGTTTAGAGTAAGTAAGCTAAGGCTAGACAGACATACCCAATTCTTAAATCTTTATATCTACAATAAATCTTGGTAATACATTCAGTTGTATTAACATTACATTAGTTATTACAATATATATCAGACCATTGTTTAGAGTAAGCAAGGTAAGGCTAGACAAATATACAAAATTATTAAATCTTTATATCTACAGTTTGTGAAAAGTGACATACTTAAAATCAGCATTTAATCATTAAATCATTTTAGTTTTATATTTTTATTCCATGCCTTATATGTCATTCGGTTAAAAAAATAATAGTAATAAATTTAATTAGTAAATTAGATACTCATTTATATATTCAATATTCAGTAAATCATTTAATCGACATAATTAATCGACGGTTAAATAAAACAATTATTCAATCACACAAGCGATTTTATTTACATTTTCCTTGAAATATCATTCATTTATTTAAACTAATTCGCCAATATTTTTTCCTCAATTTAATTCACCGATGTCTTATATACATTTATTTCACCAAGATATCTCATTTCTTTAATTCATCAATTTAATTCAATTAGTTTAAACCACCAATACATTACACCTATTTATTAAACAGTAATTTTTCTCCTTTATTTTAGTGAAATTTTGTAGCATACTATTAAATATGTACATTTTAGCAGACAGGTAAACCTACTTCTTTCAACTATTTCATTACTGCCCATCAGAATCAGTGTTTGGAGTGGACAATTGTACCGACCTATTTATAGCAGTGGACATTTGTACTGACCATCATCAGCAATTATAGGAGTAGACATGTGTACTCACCATCATCATCAGTTACAGAAGTGGACATTTGTACTGACCATCATCATCAGTTTTTTTTCTTTCTTTCTTTCTTTCTTTCTTTCTTTCTTTCTTTCTTTCTTTCTTTCTTTCTTTCTTTCTTTCTTTCTTTCTTCCTTTCTTTCTTTCTTTCTTTCTTTCTCTCTCTCGTTCTTTCTATCCCTCTTTCTTTCTTTCTTTCTTTCTTTCTTTCTTTCTTTCTTTCTTTCTTTCCTTCTTTCTTTCCTTCTTTCTTTCCTTCCTTCCTTCTTTCTTTCTTTCTTTCTTTCTTTCTTTCTTTCTTTCTTTCTTTCCTTCCTTCTTTCCTTCTTTCTTTCTTTCTTCTTTCTTTCTTTCTTTCCTTCTTACTTTCCTTCTTTCTTTCTTTCCTTCCTTCTTTCCTTCCTTCTTTCCTTCTTTCTTTCTTTCTTTCTTTCTTTCCTTCTTTCTTTCTTTCTTTCTTTCTTTCTTTCTTTCTTTCTTTCTTTCTTTCCTTATTTCTTTCTTTCCTTCCTTCTTTCCTTCCTTCTTTCCTTCTTTCTTTCTTTCTTTCTTTCTTTCCCTCTTTCTTTCTTTCTTTCTTTCTTTCTTTCTTTCTTTCCTTCTTTCCTGTTTTCTTTCTTTCTTTCTTTCTTTCTTTCCTTCTTTCCTTCTTTCTTTCTTTCTTTCTTTCTTTCTTTCTTTCCTTCTTTCTTTCCTTCTTTCTTTCTTTCTATCTTTCTTTGTATTCCTTGTTATTAAAAATATCTTTGACAATTATTTTCCCCCTATGTAACTCTTCAGTCTATTGCAACAACCACAAAAAAAATCTGACTGCAGAATTCTCTCCTAATCTAGGTGCACACACACACATGCCTCCAAGTCCCTGGACCCTGGCCACTTGTGATGGTCACTCAGGTGAACATAACACATCATCTGTTTTTGCCGGTTCCGGCCACTCCCCACCTTTTAACAGCTACGCCTCTGCCACGTGCGTCTAACAAGGAAATCATGGGCGGACCACGTGGCAGGGCTCCCAATAACCTCGTTCGACCAGGTTGTTATCCGCTGACGTGATCATATTAAGTGAGTTGTCGTCTGCTCGGACCGTCAGGTCGAGAGCTTTGATCAAAATAAGGGTCCATTGAACACGAGCTAAATGAACATCAAATTGAACACGATCAAATTGAATTTTTGGTGGTGAGGAGGGCAGGTAGTTTTTTCAATTAATTTTTAAAATATATGTATGTATTGAATTGAGATATTGGACTCTCAGGTCTCGTACATTTATAATTGTATTAATGGCAGAAACGCCTCTGTAAAAACGGGTCTTCTGACTATCAACATTTCCAATCAGTTGTCATGTGACTACAAACATTTCACTTATTGGTCATGTGACTATCAACATTTCCAATCAGTTGTCATGTGACTATCAACATTTCCAATCAGTTGCCATGTGACTATCAACATTTCACTTAGAGGTCATGTGACTATCAACATTTCAATTAAAGGTCATGTGGCTATCAACATTTCACTTAGTGGTAATGTGACTATCAAAATTTCACTTAGTGGTCATGTGACTATCAACATTTCCAATCAGTTGGCATGTGACTATCAACATTTCCAATCAGTTGTCATGTGACTATCAACATTTCATTTAGAGGTCATGTGACTACCCTAATTTCACATCAAACAAAAAGTTTTTGTAACACTGAATTTCATATAAAATTATTTACTTCAAAAGTTTTATTGTCAAATTAATTATCCGAAATAAAGAAGTGGACCAATGTTTTAAAATAAATCCTCCCCCATACAGAGTCTCCCCCAGCGGAATTTAAAATAAATCATCCGGATCGAAAATATTTCCCTCCAGATTTCAATAACTTCTCCCCTACTCTGTAGAGTAATGTCTCTCTCAAAATAAAAACATGTTTAATACAACACAAAATGATCATTAAAAACCATAAGAACGGAAATTGTAATATTCTCACATGTTTACGTTAATACTTTTTATGGTAGTGGCGTAGCTAGAGAGGTATGAGGAGGGTATGAGGAGCCCCACACCATTAGTCAACATCTCAGGGGCGTGAAAAAGTTTTTTTTTTTGTTTTTTTTTTAAATTTTATTTTTAAAAAAAAAAACACTGCAAATTTACTTGACTTTGCTTTAATTTTCACACAATATTTAAGTGCGACATTGTGTTTTTGGTTTCTCATCACGTATGTACATAAACAGTTATTCTGTGTTTAAAGGGAGAAGTTTTTTTTCTGTTCTTGTTTTGTTTTTGTTTTTTGTGGTGGGGGTGGGGATGTTGTTGGTGGGGGCATGAGATGTTGTTGGTTGGGGGCATGAGATGTTGTTGCTTTTCTTAAATAAAATGCGGTATTCCCCCCACTACGTATGATGAATTACGGGGTATTTCTAGTTCATAGCTGTAGCTGACAACTGTTTTGATTAACCAAACTTTCCTGGACTTGCCCCCCAGTGCTACCAGCAACAATTTTGGAAAAACACTAGCCAATGCATTAAAAAAAACAACCTAGGTCCGAAAGAAAAAACATTCTTATTTTAAGTTGATAATGTCTCAAATCAATTATTTTGTTGTCACTCAAGTGTGTTTTTAGTGTGTGGCTGCTCTCTAAAATCGTAACTCGCGTGAAGCCATTTAAAACGTCATTAAATAATTTGGAATCCAATGCCTAAGTGGAGCTTTCATTTAAAGTTGCGCCCTTTGAAGTGACATCAGAGTTCTTAAACACCCGATCCCCCTTTTCATACATCTCACAAAGGAGTTATACCCCCCCCCCCATTTATTAGTATGCTCTACATAACTATTTGTAAAATATACTTACATCTGCATTTTTTAATCACTTATGTTATTTTTCTTATAAATCTTATTGTCAATCTAATCAGCATTCTTGGAATCATTCTCCTTTGATATATTACATACGCTCCTAATATATAGAAAATTATTGAATCCTACTTTTATCCATTGTTTAAGTCTAGTCTTGGATTTTTATAGGAATTTTAAATGTTGGTTTTCCTCGTTCGAACAGGTAGGCAAGCAACTTCGAAATCCCGGACGGGAAAGAGCGAGAATTTTTATGTTTGTTGCTTCATACGGAATAGGAAAAAAATATATATAAATATGTCTATCGGAGTTTTGTAATAGATTATCTTCAGAGTATGCTCCATAACGTGTTTACTTGAGAGAATATTTTGTCAACGCAGACAGAAGAAAATGTTGGAGCTGTTAAAGTCTATAAATTATAAAATTGAATATTGTTGCTCATTCAAGTTGTTTTATCTTGTACCAGAATTTTTCAGACGGCTCCACCTTTTGAATTCAGTAGCATAGTGTCATAGTGTGGCTAAAAATACTATTGCAACCTACTGCTTATTTTTATTTCTGAAGAATCAAATTTTTGAATTTTCAATTGCACATATTTAATTATTTTGGTACTTTCACTTCACAGATTTATTATTATTTTAAACAAAATCTTTAAAAAAAACTAGATTTTGGCTATCTTTCAAATAAAAAAACTAAAAACCTTGACCAGGTAAAAAAAACACACTAGATCTAGGTTGCAAAAACCTAGCACTGGCAGCACTGCTTGCCCCTAGTTAGCTTTATTGTTTATTTTATTTTATGTTTTATTTTTTGTGTTCTTTTTGTTATATAAGCAAAGAAAGAAATATAGCACGTATATAGTTTTTTTTTTTTTTAATGTATGGTGTGGATAGCATAGGAGACATGGGAAGGGGGTGTCGGTAAAAGAACATTGACGCGTCTCCATCGGTAACAAAGATGTGCGGTGTATTTGAAAGCCACATTTTTAGCCCTTCCTAGATATCGGTCTTGTGTTCTATTTAGTGTCCTACTGAGTGGACGGACCCATCCCACGGCGTTTTTAAAAAATTATAGTGAAAACCATTCAACGATTGAAATATTATTTGTTTTAAACCAAAATAGTATGGTGGATATAGGAGTGGAGACATGTGTGAGTGGAAAGGGGGATAAGATAAACTAAATTGGCTCGCACAATTTGTAACAAAGAAGTGCGGCGTATTTCAAGGTCATTTCTTGCCAGTGGCGTCACTAGGGGTGCGGTGGGGGTGGACCGCCCCGGCTGACACCATCAGGGGGTAACGCCAAAATGTAAAACTCTGTATGTTCCCGTTAAGGTGCATTGGAAAGCTCGGAGGGGGTATATGGGTTAAGTCGTGAGGGGGTCACACTATGAGCTACTGCCCCGGGTGACATCAACCCTTATGACGCCTCTGTTTCTTGCCCTTTCTGGTCTTCGGCGTTGTGTCATATTTTCCTCACTACTGGAACAATTCAAAGAACCCAAACCTTTTTATTTTAAAATAATTTAAATGATTTTTGTTTCGTGTGCAAAGAGAAAAAGTGTATCCTAATACTTTGTAGTTTGTCGGGACCGTGTTTTCAATTACGCCTTACGCCATGTACATCAGGTCACTTACTCCTTACGCCATGTACACCAGGTGACTTATGCCTTACGCCATGTACACCAGGTCAATTACGCCTTACGCCATGTACACCAGGTCACTTACGCCTTGTACACCAGGTCACTTACGCCTTGTACACCAGGTCACTTACTCCATGTACACCAGGTCACTTACGCCATGTACACCAGGTCACTTACGCCATGTACACCAGGTCACTTACGCCATGTACAACAGGTCACTTACTCCATGTACACCAGGTCATTTACGCCATGTACACCAGGTCACTTACGTCTTGTACACCAGGTCACTTACGCCATGTACACCAGTTCACTTACGCCATGTACACCAGGTCATTTACGCCATGTACACCAGGTCACGTACGCCTTGTACACCAGGTCACTTACTCAATGTACACCAGGTCACTTACGCCTTGTACACCAGGTCACTTACACCATGTACACCAGGTCATTTACGCCATGTACACCAGGTCACTTACACCAGGCCACTTACACCATGTACACCAGATCACCTACGCCATGTACACCAGGTCACTTACGCCTTGTACACCAGGTCACTTACGCCATGTACACCAGGTCACTTACGCCATGTACACCAGGTCACTTACGCCATGTACACCAGGTCACTTACGCCTTGTACACCAGATCACTTACGCCATGTACACCAGGTCACTTACTCCATGTACACCAGTTCACTTACGCCATGTACACCAGGTCATTTACGCCATGTACACCAGGTCACTTACGCCTTGTACACCAGGTCACTTACTCCATGTACACCAGGTCACTTACGCCTTGTACACCAGGTCAATTACACCATGTACACCAGGTCATTTACGCCCTGTACACCAGGTCACTTACACCAGGCCACTTACACCATGTACACCAGGTCACTTACACCATGTACACCAGGTCACTTACACCAGGTCTATTACAACATTTACACCAGGTCACTTACGCCATGTACACCAGGTCACATTCCCCATGTACACCAGGTCACTTACACCAGGCCACTTACACCAGGCCACTTACACAATATACACCAGGTCACTTACGCCTTCTACACCAGATCACTTACGCCTTGTAGACCAGGTCACTTACGCCTTGTACACCAGGTCACTTAC
>MUZC01000873.1:30518-40829 GCA_002072015.1 Radix auricularia
CCATGTACACCAGGTCACTTACACCATGTACACCAGGTCACTTACGCCTTGTACACCAGTTCACTTACGCCATGTACACCAGGTCACTTACACCATGTACACCAGGTCATTTACGCCTGGTACACCAGGTCACTTACACCATGTACACCAGGTCACTTACGCCTTGTACACCAGGTCACTTACACCATGTACACCAGGTCACTTACACCATGTACACCAGGTCACTTACGCCATGTACACCAGGTCACTTACACCAGGTCACTTACGCCTTGTACACCAGGTCACTTACCCCATGTACACCAGGTCACTTACACCATGTCACTTACGCCTTGTACACCAGGTCACTTACACCATGTACACCAGGTCACTTACCCCATGTACACCAGGTCACTTACACCAGGCCACTTACACCATGTACACCAGGTCACTTACACCATGTACACCAGGTCACTTACGCCTTGTACACCAGTTCACTTACTCCATGTACACCAGTTCACTTACGCCATGTACACCAGGTCATTTACGCCATGTACACATGGTCACTTACGCCTTGTACACCAGGTCACTTACTCCATGTACACCAGGTCACTTACGCCTTGTACACCAGCTCACTTACGCCCTGTACACCAGTTCACTTACGCCATGTACACCAGGTCATTTACGCCATGTACAACAGGTCACTTACGCCTTGTACACCAGGTCACTTACTCCATGTACACCAGGTCACTTACGCCTTGTACACCAGGTCAATTACACCATGTACACCAGGACATTTACGCCCTGTACACCAGGTCACTTACACCAGGCCACTTACACCATGTACACCAGGTCACTTACACCATGTACACCAGGTCACTTACACCAGGTCTCTTACAACATTTACACCAGGTCACTTACGCCATGTACACCAGGTCACATTCCCCATGTACACCAGGTCACTTACACCAGGCCACTTACACCATTTACACCAGGTCACTTACACCATGTACACCAGGTCACTTACCCCATGTACACCAGGTCACTTGCACCAGGCCACTTACACCATATACACCAGGTCACTAACGCCATGTACACCAGGTCACTTACACCATGTACACCAGGTCACTTACGCCTTGTACACCAGTTCACTTACGCCATGTACACCAGGTCACTTACACCATGTACACCAGGTCATTTACGCCTTGTACACCAGGTCACTTACACCATGTACACCAGGTCACTTACGCCTTGTACACCAGGTCACTTACACCATGTACACCAGGTCACTTACACCATGTACACCAGGTCACTTACGCCATGTACACCAGGTCACTTCCACCAGGTCACTTACGCCTTGTACACCAGGTCACTTACCCCATGTACACCAGGTCACTTACACCAAGCCACTTACACCATTTACACCAGGTCACTTACACCATGTACACCAGGTCACTTACCCCATGTACACCAGGTCACTTGCACCAGGCCACTTACGCCTTGTACACCAGGTCACTTACGCCTTGTACACCAGGTCACTTACACCAGGTCACTTACGCCTTGTACACCAGGTCACTTACGCCTTGTACACCAGGTCACTTACGCCTTGTACACCAGGTCACTTACTCCATGTACACAAGGTCATTTACTCCATGTACACCAGGTCACTTACGCCTTGTACACAAGGTCACTTACGCCTTGTACACCAGGTCACTTACGCCTTGTGCACCAGGTCACTTACGCCATGTACACCAGGTCACTTACACCATGTACACCAGGTCACATACACCATGTACACCAGGTCACTTACGCCATGTACACCAGGTCACTTACACCATGTACACCAGGTCACTTACGCCTTGTACACCAGGTCATTTACACCATGTACACCAGGTCACTTACACCATGTACACCAGGTCACTTACGCCATGTACACCAGGTCACTTACACCATGTACACCAGGTCACTTACACCATGTACACCAGGTCACTTACACCTTGTACACCAGGTCACTTACACCATGTACATCAGGTAACTTACACAATGTACACCAGGTCACTTACACCATGTACACCAGGTCACTTACGCCTTGTACACCAGGTCACTTACACCATGTATACGAGTTCACTTACGCCATGTACACCAGGTCACTTACACCAGGTCACTTACGCCTTGTACACCAGGTCACTTACCCCATGTACACCAGGTCACTTACACCAAGCCACTTACACCATTTACACCAGGTCACTTACGCCATGTACACCAGGTCACTTACGCCTTGTACATCAGTTCACTTACGCCATGTACACCAGGTCACTCACACAATGTACACCAGGTCACTTACGCCTTGTACACCAGGTCACTTACACCATGTACACCAGGTCACTTACGCCTTGTACACCAGGTCACTTACACAATGTACACCAGGTCACTTACACCATGTACACCATGTCACTTACGCCTTGTACACCAGGTCACTTACACCATGTACACCAGGTCACTTACGCCTTGTACACCAGGTCACTTACACCAAGTCACTTACGCCTTGTACACCAGGTCACTTACGCCTTGTACACCAGGTCACTTACGCCTTGTACACCAGGTCACTTACTCCATGTACACCAGGTCACTTACACCATGTACACCAGGTCACTTACGCCTTGTACACCAGGTCACTTACACCATGTAACCAGTTCACTTACGCCATGTACACCAGGTCACTTACACCAGGTCACTTACGCCTTGTACACCAGGTCACTTACCCCATGTACACCAGGTCACTTACACCAAGCCACTTACACCATTTACACCAGGTCACTTACACCATGTACACCAGGTCACTTACCCCATGTACACCAGGTCACTTGCACCAGGCCACTTACACCATATACACCAAGTCACTTACGCCATGTACACCAGGTCACTTACACCATGTACACCAGGTCACTTACGCCTTGTACATCAGTTCACTTACGCCATGTACACCAGGTCACTTACACAATGTACACCAGGTCACTTACGCCTTGTACACCAGGTCACTTACACCATGTACACCAGGTCACTTACGCCTTGTACACCAGGTCACTTACACCTTGTACACCAGGTCACTTACACCATGTACACCAGGTCACTTACACCATGTACACCAGGTCACTTACACCATGTACACCAGTTTACTTACACCATGTACACCAAGTCCCTTACGTCATGTACACCAGGTCACTTACACCATGTACACCAGGTCACTTACACCATGTACACCAGGTCACTTACGCCATGTACACCAGGTCACTGACGTCATGTACACCAAGTCACTGACGTCATGTACACCAGGTCACTTACACCATGTACACCAGGTCACTTACACCATGTACACCAGGTCACTTACACCATGTAACCAGGTCACTTACGCCTTGTACACTAGGTCATTTACACCATGTACACCAGGTTACTTACACCATGTACACCAGGTCACTTACGCCATGTACACCAGGTCACTTACACCATGTACACCAGGTCACTTACACCATGTACACCAGGTCACTTACACCATGTACACCAAGTCACTTACGTCATGTACACCAGGTCACTTACACCATGTACACCAGGTCACTTACACCTTGTACACCAGGTCACTTACGCCTTGTACACCAGGTCACTTACTCCATGTACACCAGGTCATTTATTCCATGTACACCAGGTCACTTACGCCTTGTACACCAGGTCACTTACGCCTTGTACACCAGGTCGTTTACGCCTTGTACACCAGGTCACTTACGCCTTGTACACCAGGACAGCTCTTCAACGATGCTTGGCACCCCGTTAGTTGACAGCCGCGGGGTGCTCTCAGTTTATCCTGCGGCCCCTGGGGTGGCGGGTAGGGGGCGGTTAGTTAATCTGTCCATCCGAAGTTAATGGCGCGTGATGACATGCCCGTGATACGAGAACCGTAAACACGGCGATCATTCGGTCACGGAGAGTTGTCCCTCCATGGCAGCCATGACACTTGACTCTCGTTAGCGTGGTAACCCCGTTTAAGCCGCGGCGGACGGTTTAACTGGGTGTTGGGACATGGAGGCTAATCTATAATTCATGGGCGTCATAATCTCACCTGAACCATCTTTCGTTGATGGTAGGGGCGTAGACCAATGTAAGCGGCGACGGGTGCCACGAATATAATTCCTAGAGAAAGAGCTTAAAATTGGCGCGTGACTTTGTCCAGGTCCTCACGCGCAGTTCTGTTCGCAAAACGGCCTTGACCTGGAGGTAGTAGTCTATGAGTCCTCTTACGGTCCTTAGATAGACCTTCATTTAAATTGTTGTATACTTTACTTAAAACAACTTCACCTTGATGGTATTTTTAATAAACAAAACATTTATTTTATACCTCCATCTACTGATTGGTCCAACTTTCCGTTTTTCTACTCACCCCACCCATCCCCTATCTTCCCATATCTTAGTATAAGTTCTCAGAAACCACCTCTTATATCTACCCGGCCAACCTCTCTACGCATCATCTAACATCACTAATTCATTACTTCCATAAGCCCCTCCCCACCCCATATTTTGTGATGACAAGCCATCAAATCTAAATGGACTGACGCTGTTCAGATAGCACTGATTGCAATGTGATCAATCATTTAGGGCACTTATAGGCAATTATATCCCCATTGCCCCTATTCCATCATGGCGTCGATGAAATTAGCTGAAACCCTCTTCTGGATAGTAGCATATTTCTATGGTAGCATGTCAGACTAAACTAAACCTGTAGTGTTCATGTAGCATGCTATGCTAAAATATACATGTCGTGTTTATGTAGCATGTCTGTCTAAACTATACATGAAGTGTTTATGTGGCATGTCAGTCTAAACTAAACCTGTAGTATTTATGTAGCATGTCATGCTAAAATATACATGTAGTGTTTATGTAGTATGTCATTCTAAACTATACATGCAGTGTTTATTTAGTATGGAGTTTGAGGTTTACGGTTATTTTGTCATGTGTCTGCCCTGAGAAATACCATCAAAGTCATGAGATAAATGTAAGACAGAGAGAGTGTGTGTGTGAGATAGGGGGGGAGAGAAAGAGGTTGGAAGGGTAAGAAAGGGAAGGAATGAGAGATTAAAAAAAGAAAGATAAAGAAACAAAGAAATGGAGTGAGAAATAGAGAGAGAGAGAGAGAGAAATAGAGAAAAAGAAAGAGAGATAAAGGGAAACAGAGAGAGAGAGAGAAAGAGAACTGTGGAAATATATGTAGAGAGAAAAACATAGATAGAGAGAGAAGGAACTAGAGAAATAGGAAGAGATAGGTAAGATTTTAGTACGAACAAAATTTTCCATAATTTAACAATAAATTATACTACACAGCCTAAGCATTAATCTTGTAGTCTGAATATCAATAACAAAATAAATAACACTTTGATTCTCTAAAGTTTTTCTCTTGTGACAACATTTGACAAGCGATGGTATTAATTATTACGCTCCGTCTCGCTTGTGTCCCTGAGTGGCTCCATGGCTCGGCACCCCCTCGGTGATCGCAACCAATTAACGACTCGTTGGCTGCTCGCGACAACCGGGAAAGTTGATCAAGTCCGACCGTTTACTGAGGGTCATAAATAAAACAGAGACTGCTCAGATAGCGAATTTTAGGAGAGTGGCGGGGGGGGGGGGGGGATTGAACGAGATGGAAAGTGTGATTACGGAGCATGAAAAAAAAAGTGGGAGGGTGGGTTAATAGTCACAGAATTGAGAAAGTGTTTAAAAAAGTAATTCTCATTTGTTCCTGATTGTATTTGTTTGTGATTGCGTTTTGTTTGTTTGTTGTTTTTTTTTTGGTTGTTGTTTAAGTATTTTTGTTGTTGTTGTTGTTGTTGTTTTGTTTTTTTTCTTAATTTTTTTTTAAATTTTGCTTTTGTTGCTGTTGTTGTTGTTGTTTTTGTTTTTTTTTTTTGTTGTGTTTTTTTGTTTTTTTTGTGTCCCTTCCAGAAACGTTTTGCCTGAATTTCTTGTAACGTTTTTGTAACATCAGTGGCATCAGATCCCTAGCCTGCTGTGTACGGATTGATAAATGGCCAGCGGAAAAGCACATGAGCTGTTAGGACTTTATTGATAGATGACATTTCTTTGTCTGTATGTATATATATACACACATAAAATATTTTTCTATAACCCATAGATTACAATTTTTTAAAACCCCCAAAACAATATCTAATAACAATATATTTTTTAAAACGCTCATCTTCCCCATTGTCATAAATTTAATAAGCGGAACGTTTTCTTTTTAAAAATTCCCCCTTTACTAAAGAACAACAGGCTTTACATGTTTTAATCATTTATTTAATCCACTTCTTTAGTTCCCTTTGTAACTATCCGCAACATATTTCCAACTTTCTTGCTAAAGATTTTAAAGTTGTATCAAGGAAAGGTCTATTCTGTGTATAATACAGACAAGAATATTTCATCTCGGTGGGGAATATGACCGCATTAACCCATTCTTCTCTCTTTCTTTTATTCCTCCTGTCAGATTGTAGCCATTATGTTTTGTTCCGTTCATCTCCCCTCATTTTGATAACTAGTCACGTGACAGGTTGGTTCATCCTGTCACAAAGTAAACATTTGTTTCGTTCTGAGATCATGGCCGTCCATTGTCCGCTAAAAGCGCTGTGCCCGGTTCTTTAACCGATGAAGTTGTATGTGGTCAGTCATCGTCTCTAACATTCATTAAAATTATGTCGCATTGTCACCAATCAGTATTCGCGTCTTGTTTATTATTTTTTTTTACAAGTTGTCTTCCATCGGTAGAAACGCATTATCTATTTCTTCAAAAAGTTGTCTCCCGTCAGTAGTTGCTCCTTGTTTGTTTGTTTTACAAATTGTCTCCCATAAGTAGTCACACCTGTTTGCTTCTTCTACAAATTGTCTCCCATCTACTTCATACCCTCTGTTGCTTTCCCTTGCTGTCCAAATCACTCTCCCTCCACTGTTTTACTTTTAGTTTCAAAGCCTTGTTTCACCTTTTATATTAGTCCTTTCTACCGTTTGAGGATTTAGTTGGAGATCAAAATATCTTATTTTGATATGCTTCAGAAATTGTACGCTTCCCCGCCCCCACACAGCCCAGCGACAAACAATTAAGCGCTCTTGACTAGGGATGTGACGGAGCTGAGGAAAATCCGCATCCGTCGGATTCGGATTTGGCAAATATAAATCCGTCGGATTCAAATGCGGATGCGGATTTGGTCAACACTTGGCTAAAAAGGGGAGTATACCAAGGTGTCAGTCCCGTGCCCCCCACAACAAGAAGGATTTTTAATCACAAAAATAAGTAATTCAAAAACAATGCAAAATGCAGTTTAAAAGGATACACAAAATGAATGAATTTAATTCCACCAAAGTAATTTGAACCTAAATTTTTAAAAACGCTTAAAATCAAGTAAAAAATTATAACAATTTGACAAACAGCATTTAGCGAAAATAAAAACTAAGTTCTTAAAATTGGAGAGTTATGAGAGCATTAAACAAAATCAAAGATACTGTTTATTGTCACATTCACATGAAGCCTCACTACTTGAAATTAATTAATGGCAGATTAAACTTCAAGAACACCAGTTTTTCTGCATTGTCTGGCAGTAGTCTGCTACGACGGTAATCTACTCGGATGAAAACAATTTCGTGAGAGGAGTGTATCTAAAATATGTTCATGATTAAATACGACGTCTAATCTATGGACAGCTGAGTAAGGGTCTAGGAGTTTAGTTTTATCTGTTTTCTTTATTTCGGGTTTTCGAAAGTCTCTAATTTTTTAGCGCATTTTCGAGAAGTCGAATGCGCTATTGCACCCGTTTTGTCCGTCCGTCCGTCTGTCATCACCCTAGATCTCAGCATCCATAAGTCCTAGACCCATGATGTATATATGTTTTTTGTATGTCCTGACCTGCCATTTGTGCATCAACACTCAGTTACTCGATCCGTTAAAAAACCCCGTTAAAACTACCAAAAAACATTGCGGATCGAGAGATAACACTGGCGCAGGCAACGGCCGCCATTGCCGGAAGTCTTAGTATTATCAAAAGTATTAGTTTTTTTTTTGTTGACGTCATTAGAATATGTGTAAAAGTTTAGAGAGTTTTACGTCATCATTTGTGGTGACTTCAATCAAGATCTTAGCGGCCCAGGGGCAGAAATTGAAAACTTTTTCGAAACAAGCTTCAACATTCAACTACTTTCACCAAGATTGGCAACTACGATCTATCAAACAACAATTGACGGAGTATTTGGGCGATTAGCTGATTACAATTTAGAATGTTTCATTTATGAGTCCTATTTCAGTTACCACAAACCACTTGTAGTTAGATTAAAGAGAAAATAAAAAAATTTTAAATGTAAAGAAATGACTTTTAAATTAAAAAAAATTCAGGTATATTCATTACACAAGAAAATTCATAAAAATATGTCTAAAATCTAAACACAATTACTGATAACTACAAAATGCTGATATCTAACATAAGTACTGATACATAATACGAAAATGCGCTAACGCGTCCTGAGTTCCAAAAGGGACCAGGCTTAACATGATTTTTTAACTTTAGTTACGATTTCTACGGCCGTGTTTCATCTGAAAACGGTAATTTTTCAAATTCGAATCCGACGGTTTTTTTTTTGTCGGATTCGAATTTGGTAAAAAAAAATTCGAAGTTCGAATGTCGTCGGATTCGAATTCGAACTTCGTCACATCCCTACTCTTGACTATGAAGCTTAGGCTCTGAACTTTCGACAACGTTGACGTCATACAGAAGATTGAGTTTTATGGCTGTAACTTTTGTCTAAACTTTGTTACAACAATAAACACACATTTTATAACAGATGAATTTGTGTTTTCTTTCCTATATTGGTACATGTTTGATTTCCAGCCCTCTGGTCCCTCACTGCGACCCTTCAAACAACGGATCTCAACTTTTAAACCACCTGCCCCCAATGTTGCCACACATGCGTTTCCCCATCTACCTGCCACGATTTCCGCCAGATTTGCCAGCCAATCAGATCCTGTTTCCGGGTATGGCTGCACGCGTCACCTCTCACGAGATGTTCTTCACTTTGGCTGACCTTGACCTCTGTCTCTACGGCAACACATCATGGTTGACGACTGGCGGCTCCGGTTGTAGTAAAACTAGGTCATACTCTTTCAGCGGTATCCGGATAAGCCAACATCTTAATGGTAGGTGTAAACTGTGTAATCGAATACATGTCAATGAAACCACGCAGATGGTGTGTTTGCCATAAGCAGAGTTAGTTTTAGTGGTAATTTAACGTGGAATCGAATGCAGTTCTTTAAATGGAAGACATGTCAGTAAAGCAACACGTATATTATAGTTGCTCTTCAAATTCTTAATTTTCATTCCATTAGGAGAATTGAAGGGCTTTTAGTGGATGCTGGTAGATAAAAAAGTTAGCACATGTGATACATGATTGGGGTGTATGCAGTGGCGTAGCTAGGGTCATGTGCGCCCGGGGGCAAGACACAAATTCTGCGCCCCTTGACGGACCGAAAATTTCTGGGGGCTCATTGAGCCCCCAAGAAAAATTTGAAATTTTACGGTTTATATGGTTCATTTTTTGAAGCAAACGATATTTTAATGAAATACAATACAGACTAATAATTCTCTATACGATTATAAACAATTTATTTGAAAAAAAATACTCTACTAATTATACATGACTCGAATAGACATAATCTAAAATAAATTGATCTTCCTTGATTTGAATGTCGTCAATCTCGCTGTTAAAATTGATATTCTCAAGTGTTCTCTTTCGATGCTAAGGAGTGCAAGATCATCCAGACGATCTTGATCCATTGAAGCACGTAATTACGACAAAATAAGGTTTACTTTGCTGAAGGACAGCTCACAGCTTTTAGTTGAAACAGCAATTTTTAGAAGTATTTGAAGTGAAATGCGCAGATTCGGAAATACGTCATCTCCATATGAAACAAATAAAATCGAGAAGATCCAAAGTAGTTTCCGGTAGAACTTCAGTCCGGGTACTGAGCATCATTTTTTAGTCTTTGATTTCTGTACACAATTCGTAGAAATTAGCAAAATCTAAGCAATTATAATGAAGCGTATCGACTTTTGTTTCAGCAAGAAGAGATTTGACGTCTAGTAAAAATCCAAATTTGTTGTTTAGGTTGTTTAAGACGTAAAATCCGTATTGATATCTCCTGTTGGAGTTTATCAATTTCGCTGTTCATAGCAGGTGCAATTTCTTCTTATGGAGAAAGTTCTGCATCTCTTTTTAATTCTCGAAGGCATCCTCCGATGTCGTCTAATCTTCTGTCAA
>MUZC01000873.1:45887-64346 GCA_002072015.1 Radix auricularia
TAATGGGATATCAGAATGTGAACACTCTTTGAGCTCAATGGGATATCAGAATGTGAACACTCTTTGAGCTCAATGGGATATCAGAATGTGGACACTCTTTGAGCTCAATGGGATATCAGAATGTGGACACTCTTTGAGCTCAATGGGATATCAGAATGTGGACACTCTTTGAGCTAAATGGGATATCAGAATGTGAACACTCTTTGAGCTCAATGGGATATCAGAATGTGGACACTCTTTGAGCTCAATGGTATATCAGAATGTGAACACTCTTTGAGCTCAATGGGATATCAGAATGTGAACACTATTTGAGCTTCAATTGGATATCAGAATGTGAACACTCTTTGAGCTCAATGGGATATCAGAATGTGAACACTCTTTGAGCTCAATGGGATATCAGAATATGGACAATCTTTGAGCTCAATGGAATATCAGAATGTGGACACTCTTTGAGCTCAATGGGATATCAGAATGTGGACACTCTTTGAGCTCAATTGGATATCAGAATAGGCACATTATTACATCAATGAATTATCCAGCAATGTACACATTTCGAGTTTCATGAGACATCAGGTACACTTTCAGGACAATGAGGTGTCTCTGATCGTAAAGTTGAGATGAAACATTTCAGCGCCAAACGGTGCCAAATAAAGATAATGTGTAAAGATTATTATTAAAATTGTCATCATTGTATTTATATTTGTTCAATTAGTCGTGCTGTGACGTCATGCCTGGCACGGAACTTCTGGTCTGGTACACAGACGTGTACGAACAGTTTATGGGGATTCCCCTGGGTCTGCACGGTGAAGAAACCAAAGGAGAGAACCAACAAGGAGAAACAGAATGTAAGGAGATTTTTTAAATTTAAAATCATGCAGACAACGATTTATTTTTAATTCTTTTAAGAAGCATAGAACTATTTATATTTTTAATCCTCTAAAAGGATGAGAATTATTGAACCTTATACTTATATACTTTGAAAGTTCAAATCAAGTAACTACTCTTTAAAAATTAAATTTCTTTTCCACATCAATTCCAGTGAAAAGAAATGTTTCATTTGGAATTTAAGGGTAAAACATAACTGCTTAATTTTCCCGTCTAATTTTTAAAAAAAATTAGTTTAAGAAGTGACATTTTAAAATATATATAAAAATATATTAAAAATATATTAATTTTTTTTTCTGTAAACACATGTTGTAACCCGAGTTGTACTAGTCCAATAACGTCATTGAGAAGTTGGATATTTCATTTAATTGACGTCACTATGCAATTTGATAGTTTTTTAGTTGATTTCATTGTGTAGTTTGATAGTTCATTTAAATGACGTCATTGTGTAGTTTGATAGTTTATTTAAATGACGTCATTGTGTAGTTAGATAGCTAATTTATTGACGTCATTGTGTAGTTTGATAGTTCATTAATTGACGTCATTGTGTAGTTTGATAGTTCATTAATTGACGTCAATGTGTAGTTTGATAGTTCATTTATTGACGTCATTGTGTAGTTTGATAGTTCATTAATTGACGTCATTGTGTAGTTTGATAGTTCATTAATTGACGTCAATGTGTAGTTTGATAGTTCATTAATTGACGTCATTGTGTAGTTTGATAGTTCATTAATTGACGTCATTGTGTAGTTTGATAGTTCATTAATTGACGTCATTGTGTAGGTTGATAGCTATTTAATTGACGTCATTGTGTAGGTTGATAGCTATTTAATTGACGTCATTGTGTAGGTTGATAATAATACTTTAATCCACAGCTGGTACTGGCTATCAATGTGAACACTGTGGCAAGGTGTTCACCTACAAGTACTACAAAGATAAACACCTGAAATATACCAAGTGTGTTGACCAGGGGGACAGAAAATACCCGTGTCAGTTATGTAACAGGTGTGTTTTTCCTTTAAATTAAATAAACGATTATTTAAAATAGTTTCAGTTCTTCTATTGGTGTTAAACATTTAGATAAATGTTGGAATTTATTTTTATGTTTCCTGAAAGAAAGTCACCACGATTTCATTTTTGAATTTGAAAATGTTTTTACATTGATCAACCAAGATCTATTGTAAATATTTTTGCATGAACTTTTCAAATAATTAGTAAGTACATTTTCTTAATTTTATGTTTAAATTTTGAAAGTTTAATGGTCTATAAAATGCAGAATTTGACAATAAGAATGTTAAAATGAGGAATAATTTAACAAAGTATTGTTAACCATACACCGGGAGTGTTCAAGATGATTTGCTACGGCAGTCAAGAAAACATATTTAATTTCATCCAGTTAATGAATGTGAGCTGATATTTCGATTTCCCTCAAACAGTAGGCCGTTAAACCCATCGAGATTACATTTTTAAAAAATATATATTTCAGAAAAATCTGTCTGAAATTGATAGTGTTAGTTAAAAGCTAAAGATAATGGCTTCTGAGAATAATCTATATTAAAAATTGCGGGACAAATATTTTATTTTAACGAACGTTGTTATTTGTTTCGTGTCTATAATTCATATCGGAACAAACGAATGCCATAAAATATTAATCAAATAAACCTAGGGGACGAAGAGAACTCAAATCATGATTAGAAGTTCCCCATATTTTCAGATCATTTGAGAAAAAAGACCGTCTCCGTATTCACGTACTGCACGTGCATGAGAAACACAGACCCCACAAATGTGTTGTGTGTGGTAAAAGTTTTAGTCAGTCGTCCAGTCTTAATAAACACATGAGGGTAAGTCATGGTTGTGCATTGCCATGTGTCATTTTATTAATGTTAGTTTATATAGGTCATATTTTGAGTGCAGGTTAGGTAATATAGTTTTCGTGTTGTATGTCAAATAAGTAATCTTGTGTCCATCAAATATTTGATATTGTATAGGCGTAGGTGAAATATGTGGTGTTTTGTATGTTAAATATGTGATTTTATGTCGGTCAAATATGAGATTCAATATGTTTGTTGCAATGACTAGGCCACATATTTTGTTTGAGGTGGATGGATAATAGCAGAAAATAAAAGGGCAGTTTATCTAACCATATTACTGCCACTATTTCCCACCATGTCGTCTTGTTGCCTTTATTTCCCACCATGACGTATTGTTGCCTCTGCTTCCCACCATGACGTCGTGTTTTCTCTATTTCTTCTCCACCAGGTTCACAGTGGTGAGCGGCCCTATAAATGTGTTTATTGCAACAAATCTTTCACAGCCTCAAGTATCCTGAGGACCCACATACGTCAACATTCTGGGGAGAGGCCCTTCAAGGTAAGAACGTGACTTAGCAACCACAAATGTTATGATAAGGCCACATGTCAAACGTCTGATACTGAAAGGGCACCGCTAATGAATGGACCATAAGATTCTGTCATTCTCTTATGGCTGTATGAAGGGATCAGCGCCTCTATATCTGAGGGAATAAACATCGGCACCTGAACCAGTAAAGGGGCTGCGATATGATATACTCAGCACCTTGTGACAGTTTCCTGCGTGGATGGACACAAGAGGAAGTACTTTGGCAAGCGCTATTTTGAATCGGCGGCACAAAAATTATGGAACAGTCTTCCAAAATATTTGAAAGAATATGAAAACAAAAAAAAATTGATCAAAAAAATAAAGTTGATGATTTTCTTAGATAGTGTATTTAAACATCCAAGCGCAGCTAGCATAGCTACTCTAACATTGATATTATTAGCACTAAAGAAGAAAGCAATCATTCATAAAAAAAATTATAATATACTTTACATGGCTTTTTATTTTTTATGTTTACAAAACTTTTTAACTGTTAAATTACAAGGTAATTTTAACATTATCTTTCTTTTGAATTCCAAATTATAAGTGGTTGAATTTATCAAAAACACATTTAATTAATGATCTACATTTATTCACAGTGTAAGTTTTGTGGCAAGGCGTTCGCATCTCATGCAGCTCATGACAGTCATGTCAGGCGTACGCATGCGCGAGACAAGCGTATGTCATGTGACATTTGTGGGCTGGACTTCCATCATGAGTACGATCTACAGCGGCACAATCTGTCACATATCGGTAATAGTATGTTATTGTTATTGTGTTTTGGTACATTGGTCGACTTTGTCTTATATGAATAATTGTGTCATGTGTGTACGTGTTTGTGTGCAGTGGCCCACTGAGTCTCATATAGGAATATATGCTGTGTATGTGTAGTTGAAGTGGGGCAGTGATCAATCTAAGTAAGCGCTAGAGCAGAAGCGTCACTAGGGTTGGTGACACCCGGGGCGGTAGCTCATGGTGTCACCCGGGGCGATAACTTTTAGTGTCACCCCCTCACGATTTAACCCATAGAACTCCTCCAATTTCTCCAGTGCCAAATAACGGGAATATATATAGAATTGTACAGTCTGGTGTCACCCCCCTGATGGTGTCACCCGGGGCGGCCCGCCCCCCCCCCGCACCCCTAGCGACTCCACTGCGCTTAAGTATGTCGAAGTATGCTTCACTGCCTCTCACTTTCTTTAATAAAATAGACAAGTAAATAAAACACAATATAAGACATGCTTGGTGTTATTAGCTCTATTGTACTTATAAATTGATTTACTCACATAATACAAAGCACAATTAAATAAATATGTTATAAGACACTATAATACCAAGTCTTGTGTAATGCTAAACTTATACACTGTTTTATTTCTATAAAATTCACAGAAGGATTTCTGGGTGCATCATATCCTCAAGATGGTGGAAGCAGTAAAAGCGTCCCTAACTGGCACGATCCCTCAAGTTTATCTCACGGAGCGATCTCTCTAGCCTAGACCGGGATGTGTAAGGGTTAAGTTTGTCTCACGGAGCCATCTCTCAGGCCTAGACATGGATGTCTAAGGGTTAAAAAAAAGTTTGTCTCTCAAGCTTAGACCTGGATGTGTAAGGGTTAAGTTTTATCTCACAGATATCTTTAGTTTGAAACTATAAATAAGCAACATGGCATACTACTTCATTTGTTTACAAACGAGAAGTTCGTTAGACATGTGCAAGTTATTTGTGAAAAACGAATTTCAAGTTTTTCATAATTTAAAAAAAAATTGTTTTATCTTATTTACATGTTATTTAAAAATAATTCCTAGGAACATAGAGCACATTCTAAATACATTTGAACAAAGTACATGTATTCTATCATTTATTAAAAATTGTTATGTCACAAATAGTTTAAAGTTTACTTCTTTTAGCGTTAAAATTAAATAAAATGGTTCTTGTTATAATGGTAGAAGTTGCAAACATGAATCAATAGTACGATTTTTTTGTAAATGACTTGATTTATTTTATAATAAGACAATAATAAACTTTTAAAATATTTTTATTGGTGTACCTGTTTTCTTTTATTCTTATTATTATTATTATTTTTTAAAACTATTTTCCAATTAGGATATGTTATAAATGTATCTTACCTCTGGATTTCTTGCCATTATTTTTATCATTTAAATTTTTTGGAAGAATAAATGCATTTGTATGTCACTACCCTAAGGATATTGAAATCACAATAATGATGCTTTGTAGGGAGAAAAATTTAGTTGTCTCATCTCTACTTCTTGTGTTTGTTTTGATGAAGTTAATTTATACATAATTGATTGGATATTTTTCCTATCTCACTAATGGTAATCATATTTTTCAACTATACTTTGGGGTTTATTTATTTATGTATGTTGATTTTCTTTGTAGCTTGTTAAAATTTTATTGATTTTTTTTATTGTTGGAATGGGATCGTGAAAGGAATGTTTGTTAACATGAGCTGTCATGCTTGAAAAATCAAAAACATATACCGGAACATCAGCGTCTCGTTTCTCGCATCCGGGCAAAACAGCGACTGTCAAAACAGCGACCGTCAAAACAGCGACTGTCAAAACAGCGACCGTCAAAACAGCGACTTCAAAACAGCGACCGTCAAAACAGCGACTTCAAAACAGCGACTGTGTCAAAACAGCGACGGTCAAAACAGTGACTGTCAAAATAGCGTCTACATCAAAACAGCGACTGTATCAAAATAGCGACTGTGTCAAAACAGCGACTTTTTTCTTTTGCTTGTGATAATGCAGGTTTTTTGTAGAGAAGGGACAATATAAAATTAAATACAATCAACTAAAGGTGTGTATAAATAAATGTTGGTGTTTTGAAGAGTGCATACACAGTGTCAGGTCATACGGGCCCAGCGGCTTGAACGATATTGTCCGCTATGCGGTGTTAGTAACTATTTAATGTATTAACTTTATATACTGACAACTTTGTAAATCTTATAACAATTCAGTTTTTATGCTAGGTAGGTCTACACAAGAAAGAGAAGTGAATGATAGGGCTCAGGTTTGTGGTGGTTTCAGTGCCTGCGAGGTTCGCCATTCATGTGAACACCTTAATAACAAATTGTTTTATTTTTTTTTAAATTTCATCAATTGATTTTGATTTTACGATGAAAAGCGTAAAACCACTGGAAAAAAATATTTTTTAAAAACCAATAATAAATGTGGTCCTTTCTAATTATGTTTGGCATGGGAGTGGAGGGAAGATTGACCTTTATGTTATAATGTAATGTATACCTAGGGTTGTGGTGAGTGTTTAGGGGAAAGGTAAATAATGGAATGTGAGGCAGAATGAAGTTAGGTACCTTTACAAAAGACTATCTTACCACGTGGCATTTTATTGTCCTATTACATCGCCACTTGGATCAGGGTGGAGAGATCAATTGAAGTCTACCGAGACTAGGCACTGTTCGTTGGCTGGCCCATGTTACATCAGGACATATTATGAGGGCTAGACTAAGCGACGACCACAGGTCAACCTTTGCTGGCGAGATTTTTGGGAAATGTAAATAAAATGACTGGGGGTAGAGTGAATCTACGTACCTTTATCTGACCACGTGACGTTTTTATTGTCCGATTACATCGGATCGGGTGTGCTTAGCTGGACGTTGACAAAGATGCCGGGTATATACGCATGCTCGCAAACAACAGGCTGTTGATGATTTACTAAATCTTAAGTACCAAGCCACATACTCACGTCATCATTTCACTGACTGCTAGATAACGAGAGAAAACTAACTGCATACATCAGTCGTGTTCAAACCACAATTTAGACAATGAAAATGTGTCTATGTGTCAAAAAAGTTTAGAACCACTGTGTTAGGTTTACGGTTGGACCAGAATAGCTTTGCGGTGAAGTCGCTGTTTTGATACAGTCGCTGTTTTGATACAGTCGCTGTTTTGATACAGTCGCTGTTTTGAAGTCGCTATTATGACGGTCGCTGTTTTGACACAGTCGCTGTTTTGAAGTCGCTGTTTTGACGGTCGCTGTTTTGACAGTCGCTGTTTTGAACCCGTGCCCTCGTTTCTATATCTTCTTTGGTCACTTGGATTTTCAGTTGAGTAGCGTTATTATCAGAAGACATTAGATACAATATAGAGTTAGAAGTTTCGGTGATAGGATCTTTGACATATTTTATGAGAGCTCCTTCATTTTCTTTTATTCAATCACTCCACAGCCTTTCTTTAACTTTTCATCCCCCAACCAGAGTGATACCTGGGGCATTCCCACCACCTCGCTACGTCGCTGTCAACATATCCTAAACAATCGCATTCCTGCCACACATTAACCATCTCCAAATTCACCATCTCCCACAAACTCATCCTCTCCAAATCCACCATCCACTCACACTCCCATCTTAATCCACCACCACAACACACATATCCAAATCAACCATCCCCATTTCACTCATCCTAATCCACCATCTCCCACACGCTCACCTTTTCCAAATCCACCATTCCACACACACATCCTCCCCTAATCCACTATCCCACACTCTCACCATCCCCAAATCCACCATCCCACACACTCACCCTCCCCAAATCCACCATCCCAAACACTCACCCTCCCCAAATCCACCATCTCCCACACACTCACCATCCCCAAATCCACCATCTCCCAAACACTCAACCTCCCCAAATCCGCCATCTCCCAAACACTCACCCTCCCCAAATCCACCATCTCCCACACACTCACCCTCCCCAAATCCGCCATCTCCCAAACACTCACCCTTCCCAAATCCAACATTCCACCCTCTCAAAATCCACCATCTCCTACACATTCACCCTCCCGAAATCCACCATCTCCCCCACACTCACCCTCCCCAAATCCACCATCTCCCAAACACTCACCCTCCCCAAATCCGCCATCTCCCAAACACTCACCCTTCCCAAATCCAACATTCCACCCTCTCAAAAAATCCACCATCACAAACACTCACCCTCCCCAAATCCACCATCCCAAACACTCACCCTCCCCAAATCCACCATCTCCCTAACACTCACCCTCCTAAAATCCCCCATCTCCCAAACACTCACCCTTTCCAAATCCAACATTCCACCCACCCCAAATCCACCATCTCACACACACTCACCCTCCCCAAATCTACTAACTCCCACACACTCACCCTCCCCAAAGCCACCATCTCCCACACACTCACCCTGCCAAAATATACCATAAACCACACACTCACCCTTCCCAAATCCAACATTCCACCCTCCCCAAATCCACCATCTCACACACACTCACCCTCCCCAAATCTACTAACTCCCACACACTCACCCTCCCCAAAGCCACCATCTTCCACACACTCACACTCCCAAATCCACCATCTCCCACACTCTTCCTCCCAAAAATCACCATCTCCCACACACTCACCCTCCCCAAATCCACCATCTCCCACACACGCATTCTCCCAAAGTCCGCCATCTCCCAAACACTCACCCTTCCCAAATCCACTTTCCCACACACTCACCCTCCCCAAATCCACCATCTCCTACACATTCACCCTCTCCAAAACCACCATCTCCCACACACTCTAACAGCCAGGCAAAACTTATCTCCCTAGGGTGCTATAGTCCTAGTCGATCTGAGCTGACCTTTAATCTACTGTTTGTCCCGCGGACTAGGCTCGATCAGTGTTAGGTATAAAGCCAGCTAGAAGGATCAGCATATATTTATAACCAATGAGAAGTTACGTGCAAGCAAGCCTAGAAGATCATCAATTTATAGTCTAGCCAATGAGAAGTTACGTACAAGCAAGCCTATAAGATCAGCATCTATTTATAGAATAGCCAATGAGAAGTTACGTATAAAGTCAGGCATAAAAGATCTTCACCAATTAACATTCTAGCCAGAATTGTCTCTTAATATGATTTAAGAGAAAGCGGTAGCGGTGTAGAATAGTTTGTGCCTGACTTTCACCGTGTCTTATATTGCCAACTGCTCCAATGACTTACATCTGACCCGTCTGTCCAACTGGTCTCACATGGGTATCAATTTACAACAAACTTATTCTTATTTAATTATATTTAGAATAGTGAGGTTCGGATTATAAAAAAATAATAAACTTCTGGTTCTCAAGAGAAGATTACAATGAGAGAAAACAGTAAACAAGAGTTAGGGGGGGGGGAGAAATCGGATGAACAGTGAGCAGTGGCGTATCTAGGGTAGGGGGTCTAAATTCAAAAGTCCCCCTTGGCCCCCACTTCAATTGGGGGGGGGGCATAGGAGTGTCCGAATTTTTTTACATTATATATGCATGGTCCCCAGAAGAGGCCAAGCTCACCAGGCCCCCTTAAATCCCTAGCTACGCTACTGCCAGTGAGAGTTCAGTAAACAAGAGTAAGGTGGGAGTTGGATGACCAGTGAGAAGGGGTGGGGTTGGGGTTGACGAGTGTCGATTACGGCAGCCATGTTGTTCATGGACGATGTTTAGTCCGAGACACGAGGCCGTCCCGAGTCAGATCACGTCCGGCAGGCGGCGCTAGCCCCACTGTCACGTGACACTCGGCTGGGGATATAGCGAGGAAGCTTTTTTAATTGCCGCTGTAAAAATGGGGAATTCTCCAAGGTGATTTTTCCCCTAGTCTCCAACTCCTGTAGAATGGATTTCTCCGTTTTTGGCTGTCCAAGATTAGCGGAGATTTGGGTGAAAAATGGTGATTCTGTTGTCTGGACTGCCGTATCTGTAGGCAGGGCCACGTACGAGGGAAAGACCCAAAGCCCATTAGAGACTTCCGCGGGGGGTCAATTTCCAAGGCTGACCTTTGCTCTTTTCTTCCATTCAAAACAGACTTCGTGACGGAAGAGTAAGGAAAGCCGCCGGATTTAAGCTTCGGTATCTCGTTCTCCATCAGGTAGTGTGGGGGGGGGGGGGGGGGGGCTTGTTTTGTTTGGCAACGTTCTAGGAGGAGATGAAGAATTAATTGGTAGACAAGGGAATCAGATTACTAGACGCATTGTTGGATGCATAAGAAAGTAAAACACACATTCTTTTGCTGACGAATCTACTCAACAGATAATGGCGATGTCATGTTTAGGATTTTTAATTAAAATTATTACTGTGCTGGCCTAAACAGGTTTTCTTAATTTTATGCAATGAAAGCTCCTCAGTCCTCTTTCCCCACAGGTCCTCTTTCCCCTCAGGTCCTCTTTCCCCACAGGTCCTCTTTCTTCACTTCCCCTCAGGTCCTCTTTCCCCACAGGTCCTCTTTCTTCACAGGTCCTCTTGTGTCTCAAAGAATTCCTCAGCCTTATTCAGGTCTGCTCTAAAAAGTTCTTCCATAAATAGATCTTCTGCCCAAAACAGAATTTCTGCCCTAAAAAAGTATAATGATATCAAGTACTAGTTACTCTTAAACAGAGTGGAGCCGTTTAAGAGTTTTGTGTTGTTGAGAAAAGGGGGGGGGGATCGGGAGGGCCACGGTCGAGCGGCATGCGTGCTGGGCTGGTGTACCGAGGGTCACGGGCTTGAATCTCCGTGAATGCTGGTATTTGTTCCAGGTTTCAAGGGTGTCCCTGGATGGGTACCTGACAACTGTTAGGAAATCTAAGGAGGCTGGAAATAGCGTAACCCCGTCATAGCCGTGTCCTGTGAACGTTGCGTCACTTGCAAATACGTACTTTAAGTACATAGAACCCAATAATCTTCTGTATAGAAGGAGGGACTGTAACTGATCAGACCAGAGTTTGTTCCCCTTAAATAACTACCAATGAACGAGAAACAATAGCGGTAAGGAACTCAAAGATGACATCAAATCAGTTTGGTTGACAATCAAAGATACTTCCATTGCTTAAGTTGTAACTAGGTTTACAATGAAACTTAAAGTTATTTAGCTATAAATTATAAAGATGGGCATTGATATATTAAAGAAAGTCAAAACTGAACTTATTTTTTTAAGAAAAACAACAACATAATTTAATAAATATTTATTCTTATAATTTATTTCCAATGCTTCCAATAAATAAAATGCCAAACTGTTGTATAACAATAACATACACTGCACTGGATAACAAATATTTGCTTTGTATTCCACAAGTTAATTCACAAACTGGTATTGCATCCATTAAATAAATGCCACTAGCATACTGTAAAAATACCAGAAATACCAGGCTTCCCTCTGAATACTTGTTCCAAATTTAAATATTTAAAATAACACATACTGTTCAACCAATGGATGCACTAGACACATACAACAACCTGAAGAATCATTACCCACATCAAGAGAGAATTGTTAGGTGTCTATGTGTGTCAAAGATTGACTTGGTCTATCCTGACAGTTCAGGCCAAATTTTATTTTTAGACTTAAAATCAGTTCAATCTTGACAAAAGCTGGAAATTTTAGTTATTCTTATAAATTGCATCATTTGAATTGAGAATTGAGTATTAATTTAGAAATACAGATGTCTCCGTAAGTAAGTTACACATATATTCTCTTGTATTATACTTGATTTGATCAATAGAAATGAAAACATGACTGACTCAAGTACAGAGGTAACAAGTTTATTAAAAAAATTAATTTAAAAAAAACAATGAATTTGTGGACTTGACCAAGAAAAATTTCAGTAAGACAGAAAAAAGCTTACAAGAATCTCATTGCTGGAAAAGAAATTATTTTTTCTCCCTTTAAAATGAAATATTTCAAGAAAATAAATAAACAAACAATTTTACCCCAAACTTAAAGTTAAACAACTTCATTGAAATGGTCACAATTTCAGAACCTCTATACTCTATAGGAATCAAATACATTGACAACTAAAAAGTTATTGCTGCCACCACAATGAGTTAAGGCACACCACTCTTATTTCACTCAACATTCACCTAAACAAATTGTTGTAAAAATTTCTTTCATACATTAAATTTAAATATTTCCCCAGCTCATTCAGGTTTGCATACATTCATTTGTTTGGTCTCTTTCAGAAAAAATACTCTCGGACCTTTCTCACTCAAACAAGAAAATTCCTGCTGCTAATCATCAACACATGGAGGATCTAATAATTGATTAGAATTATAAACAGCATCCTGTTACCATAAAACTGGTACAGACAAAGAGAAGCTAAATAAAGGGCAAAAAACACATACATCTGACAAACTTAAGGGCAGACATAGAGAAGCTAAATAAAGGGCAAAAAACACATACATCTGACAAACTAAAGGGCAGACATAGAGAAGCTAAATAAAGGGCAAAAAACACATACATCTGACAAACTAAAGGGCAGACATAGGGCAGCATGGCTGACACAAACAAAACTGCATCTTCAAAAGTTGTTTTCTAATTGTATAATTTATAGATTAGAATATATTATATTGTTAATAAAAATTTAAAACTAACTTGAGAATTATGAATTTTTTCTTCTTTGTGAGGTCTAGGTCTTTCTGCAATTTTCTGCTAAAAAATGTCCTTTATATAAGCAATAATGACTTTTACATGCCCAACTAAATGTAGGCTATACCATGTAAGAGTTGAACTATGGGTTGTTCCACATAACAATTGAACCATGGGTTGTTCCACATAACAGTTGAACTATGGGTTGCTCCATGCAAAAAATGAACTATGGGTTGTTCCATGTAACAATTGAACTATGGGTTGTTCCATATAAAAGTTAAGATATGGATTGTTCCATATAACAGTTAAACTATTGGCTGTTCCATGTAAAAGTTAAACTATGGGTTGTCCCACATAACAATTGAACTATGGGTTGCCCCATGTAACAGTTGAACTATGGGTTGTCCCACATAACAGTTGAACTATGGGTTGCTCCATGCAAAAAATGAACTATGGGTTGTTCCATGTAATAATTGAACTATGGGTTGTTCCATATAAAAGTTAAGATATGGATTGTTCCATATAACAGTTAAACTATTGGCTGTTCCATGTAAAAGTTAAACTATGGGTTGTTCAATATAACAGTAGAACTGTGGGTTGTTACTACAAGTAATGAACTAATATATGTGGCATTTACCAAGAAACATGGAATGAAGACATACATAAAAATGCTTTACAATCATAACATATGTTCCAACACAACACTGAAATCACAGAGTCAATTTCTAGTTTCAAAAGGTTAAAGAAAGACTTTTCAGGTCCTAATTCTTTGAGAATGAATTTTAAAAGGGGAAATACTATTTCTGCTTCAGAGGTTCAAGTACTATTTATTGTCTTTCTTAGGGTTTCTTATTCCTTGAGTTTATTTTAAAAAAAGGTTCAAAAGCTTAAAGATCAAACAAACAAAGAAGAGTTCACAAGGCTGACTGAATGTATGACAATGTACTTGGTGGTTCTTGTTCCACTGGTCACTTTAATACATCAGCACGCTAGCTGTTGGCCCATCAGTTTCATCAACACATCACTGTAGACCAGGGCAGAGATGGCAGTGAGGATTTCAACAATACTTTCACAACTACAATCTCTTCTTGATGAGTTTCTCCAGCTTACGGATACGACTAGACTCCGGTTCCGGCGTGGATGTATGTGGCGTCACATAGTTTTGAGCAGGGGCTAGCCCTCCCTGACTTGTATTGGCCAACAGTGATGAGACGGGAACACGGGCACGGAACATTTCCACCAATGAGCTCTGGTCACCGCGACGGACTCCCTGCAATGTAAATATTTAAAACAGTTAGTGTTTAAATTGAGAAAGTGCAGTGATGCACACCTAGTCTCTGATACCAGAGCGCAAAATTACAGAAAGTAACAACTCTTCAGAGCGTGAAAGAAGATGCATTCGACTTCAGACAATGGGGGTCGTTTCCCTTGCTAGTGTCATCGCTGGATTCATGAAGTTTCTTGGTAGTTTTTACAGGTTTTTATTGAAGATGTGACTTTTCTATACTTTATCATAAAAATAATAGTACTAAACTACAGGTAAAAATAGTATTAAACTCGAGACGGTCATTTAAATACATTTAATAACCATTCTTATCCAAAAAGATGAAGTCAAAATGAAATTAATATAAATACATTTTCTGCAATTTTTAAAAATTTCATAACCAGTTAATTGCAATACGGGAAATCCTTACGGGACTGAGGCGGAAATTTACCAAAAACCTTATGGAGCTTTAAAAGTTAACTTGTGATAGTCAACAAGATAAGTTGACAAATTTTGTTTTTACAACAAAGTTTGAATTTTATGGAATTTCACAATAATTTGTTAGAAACATTTTTCTATTTAACCAAACATATGTTAGTGAGTACATTTGTTTGGTTCAATGTTGTTACGTCAAGTTTTACCTTCATCTCCAGCACTCTCTGGAAGTCGTTGATGTCTGAATCAGCCAACAAACGAATGAAGTTATCAACAAATCCCTGAGGTGGGTGTTGAGGTGACATCACAACCTGCAGACAACATTTGAACATTCCTTATTAGGACAGAGTCAATCAAACACTTTACCTATTTGATGAAGAACTTGTTGCTAGAGAATTGGTTAAAAAAAAGCCTAGGGAAAAAAAATCACCATTATGTGACAATCTACAGGTTTTGTTTACATTTACTCTAAAGCCCCTGAAGGGTTACTTCCGTATGTATTTCATATTAATAATAATAAAATGATAATTTATATAGCGCTGTATCCCAGCAAGGAGCCAGGCTCACAGCGCTTTACATGGAAACAACAATACATATAGAAATAAAAAGAAACATTCATAGCATATTAACTACATAAATGACAATACGGTATATTCCTGATAAAAGGGAAGCAACTTTGTTAAGCTTTTGATTCCATGAGAAAAATGCTTTACTTTTCTTAAGATATTCATTTATCTTAAAAAATATAAATATAATTAATGCATCCAGAAATGAATTAACTTTAATAATAACACAACATGCACTGCAAAAAAATGACAATTTAAGACTGATAATGTGATTTTTGGCACCTCGAATAAATACATACTTGATTGAGACATGTCAAACTAAAGCACACATGGATTAAAAGTGAAACGAGATAAAAACATATGTTAATTTTTATTGAAATCTTGTAGAATCACAAAATAACCTTAAGTCTCAAATAAAGTGAGATTTTGGTGCTATTTTTAACTAAAAATGCGAGAGTGAATCACTATTCGAGCTGACACCTTTGGAGGCATCGGTATAGACCCCTATAAAGATGTATTTTGTGGCAACAGGAGCTAATGAGTTTATTTACAAATATGTTAAATTCTTAGTCTAGGGCCTTGTTTTTTTTTTCTTTCATAACATCATGACACTAGCACATTTGATATAGTTCATATTTATGTCACAGGTCTCTTGCTTACCTTCAATATCATCATTGCTGCTAGGTACGCTAGCATATTTGATATAGAGTAACTTATAGTTTACCCAGTTCAAATTTATGTCACAGGTCTCTTGCTTACCTCCAATATCATCATGGCTGCTAGCTACACTAGCATATTTGATATAGAGTAACTTATAGTTTACCCAGTTCAAGTTTATGTCACAGGTCTCTTGCTTACCTCCAATATCATCATGGCTGCTAGCTACACTAGCATATTTGATATAGAGTAACTTATAGTTTACCCAGTTCATGTGTCAGGCACAGGTCTCTTGCTTACCTTCAATATCATCATGGCTGCTAGCTACACTAGCATATTTGAAATAAGTAACTTATAGTTTACCCAGTTCATGTGTCAGGCACAGGTCTCTTGCTTACCTTCAATATCATCTCAGCCTTTGTCATCTCTTTAACCACTATCTTTGTGTAACTGAAAGAGAGATCAATTATTTATAGGATCATTTTGGCTTATCCAAATACTACAACTACAAGCTTAACATCAAAATGTGGCAACTATAATTCTTTTTTTTTTCATCAAGGTATAATAAAACTATATTACTATGGATGTTATCTTAATTGTTTTTTAAAAAATCTTGATTCTCATAACACTTTAAAGACTGTAGCTTACCTGGCAGGTGCTTTCCTTGAGACTTGAGATCCCAGGCCAGGTAGTTCCAGTAAGACAGTTTTTAAACTGTGTGTGTCCAGCAGCAACTGAAGAAATGTATTCCATGGTATTTTGTTACATATTTACTATTCACTGATTGTATCCTTTCAACAACATTTCATTCTCTTTATTAGTCTGACAGAAGACTCTATTATTAAATTACTGTGATTTTAAATTTTGACACTAAAGATCTAAAGCATGAAGTGAGTCAATCTGGAGACTTGCTCAGTGCCAGACCAACATAATTGACCTCTACTTAAATAAATGTTTATGTGAAAAATTCATTTTTTAATGGGTATAACTCTAATAATGATGAGAACATTAGTTTCATATTTGAGCTAAAACTGTTGACAAACTTGTTAGCTTGGATGTTGATCCTGATATTACAGTCTAATTTATCTGAATGATCAGTTTGTGAGGTAGGTTTAGGATGATTATTTTCTTAGCTTTCCTCATGGTAGGAATAACCAGATTAATGGGGCTGGCACTAGTAGCAGCTCAAGTTTTAAAAAACGTGGATAGTTTTTAAAAAAAATTTACTCTCATACTTATAAATGTTATCAGTCATTTAAAATTTCTGTAGCCTAAAATATGTTTATTTTCTAGTGTTAAAAAAATAAAGTTTACAGTGTTTATTACATTAATTAAGATAACGTTTGGTTGTGAGTCAATGAATCACAGCACCACTGACTGTATGAAGGTCAAGATAATATTTATGTAACAGCACACAGGAGCGGCGTTTGAGGTGGCAACTGGGGCGACTCAACTGGGGCGACTGCCCCAGGCCCCGCGCTTAGGTAGGCCCCGCGTTTTGGTCCTGAACATGTCTCGTCCTGGTTAATAGCCTATACATGTAGAACCAAAGAGTGGATGGTAGAACGTATGCTGGAAACGATTGTAAAGAAACGAAAGAGGCACTCTTGTAATCCTTTTTGAAGGTAAAATTCCGTAGCGTAGCTCTAGACGTCTTTGAAAGCATTACACCGTTAGCAGAAAATAGGTCAGATGTACCATTCAGCCAATCCCCTTTATTTGTGTACACGTCATTCACAATAGATTTACTAAAATAGTTATTTTTAGAAAACTGTGTCATCAGAATGGCAGTGTCTCGGTAGTGGTGCGATCGGAAACATTAATTAGCGTCATCAAAGGGATTTCTCTGTACGATATCAACATGAGTGGAAGAGATCGCGATATATTTCGCAAATATGACTCAGGCGCAGAAAAAGCTAAAAAACGCAAGCTAAGAGAAGAATTCGACAGAAGTCAAAAGGGAGCACTGGATAAGTACTTTCCAAAACAAGCAGATAAACAAATTTGGACTAAAAAAATCTGATCAACGAATTCTCCGCCAAGAAGGCAAGAAAAGTGAACTTTCGTCTGTGAGTGGTAAGTGGTTTACTAACTGTATATAAGAAGAAACCACGGAACTTGACATCTATTAGTGGAAAACAGTCATAAAACATGCAAGTCTGTCAAATGTTAATTACCGCATGGCTAATAATACGTGATTCGCTATTGTAATAAGTTAGGGCTATGGCGGATCAAGGGGGGGCTGAGCGGGCTACAGCCAGGGGCCCCCGACGGTTTGGGGGCCCCCAAACTTTTTATATTTTATAATAAAAGTGTACAAATGTTTGCACGAACCCTGACAATAAAATAAAATTTAAAAAAAGAAAATATTATCTATACAACTGTTTGCAATTCAGTCTTAATAATCGATAAAACTAGATTTAATTGTCTCACTTAGATAACATAGTATAAAATATAGTTTATATTTTTAAAATTTCTGATTTTAGACAAGTTCCGCTGGCCGCGTGGAGAAGGCACAGGGGCGTGATGCAACCGGTGTCGCGTTCGATTCCAAGCAGTGGAAAATTGTTCTTTTCACACTCAATTGTAACATACCGCAAACACTTCAAACAGTTATTTCTTCGTGTTCGTTTTTTTTTTCCATTATTAATATTTAGTTACAGCCATATATTAGCTGTTAACAATCATTTTATTTTAAGGAACGCTGGCTGGTTAGGGCTAGGGCCCCCGTTTGATTGCAGCCCGGGGCCCCGTGCAGTCTTAATCCGCCCCTGAGTTAGGGTCAAGGTATCCTGCATGTCGACATCCACAGTTCACTTTCAATTAGCAAAACGCATTATTTTGCAATATGTCTGCCAATAAATTGCATTTTAAATCACGTCGTAACCGGCACGTCATTTTT
>MUZC01000873.1:64531-76572 GCA_002072015.1 Radix auricularia
ATTGCTGGCACTAGGCCCCGCGCTTACCTAATGCTGCCACTGACAGCACACAGACATTCACTATTCATACTATATGATTACTTTGCTGAGTTGCACTCAAAATATATTCATTTAAATTAGTTTTCAGAATTCAGTCATAACGATACATATCAAACTTGATTAACATTATAGTTGATCACAGCCCATTAGGAATTCATTGGTCAGTAAGCATTTGCTTTTTCAACCAGTCAATTTGATTATATTTTTATTTTATGAGATTTAAGTTAAACTAGAGCGGGGGGTCTGCAAACTTGCTTGATTGATATCCCAAAATATAAACTTATATGGTGACGTTACCACTGATGGAGCATATTCTTGTGGATTTTATATGCCCCCCCCCCAATGAGTTTGCATTAGTTAATGGGCTAATTTACCCATGTTTTTACGACTACTGTACTAGAACAACTAACTAAAAAATTATTGTATGAATTTAATGTTTCACAAATCATAAACAATAAAGCATTTGAAAGTCTGACCTGCTCTGCAGCCACCGTGCTGGAAGGTCGACACTTATACAACGTGCCGATGAACTTTGGAATGAAAGAACTGAACAGAAAGAAAAAAAAATAATATTCTTTATTTAAAAAAATGGATATCTAACAAGGTTTGTTTAGTCAGAGTACAACAAGGTTTGTTAACTAGAGTACAAAAAGGTTTGTTTACTAGAGTACAACAAGGTTTGTTTACTAGAGTACAAAAAGGTTTATTTAGTCAGAGTACAACAAGGTTTGTTTGTTCACCGTCTAAAAGCCAGCACAGGTAAAAGATTTATATTCTCTTTGTGGAGTAAACAGACTATAAACAGACTATAAACAAACTATAAATAGACATAAACTGACTATAAATAGACTATAAACAGACATAAACTGACTATAAACAGACAAAACAGACTATAAATCAGACATAAAAAAGACTATAAACAGACATAAACTGACTATTAACAGACAAACAGACTATAAACAGATTATAAACAGACAAAAACTGACTATTAACAGACATAAACTGACTATAAATGGACAAAAACAGACTATAAAACAGACATTAACTGACGTAAATTGAATATAAACTGATGTTAATTTAGAGCAAAATCTTACTTGGCAAATTTAACACAGAATTGAGTGAAGTACTTCCTGGAGGAGGCCAGGTTGTCTCTGATGATGGGAATGTTTTGTTTGAGGTGTGAGGTGATGGCCGTCACGTAGCCACTCTGATCTCCCACCGCCTCAATGTTGGACCACGGCATCTGTACACAGAGACAGACATATGACAGGGCATCTGTACACAGAGAAAGACATATGACAGGGCATCTGTACACAGAGACAGACATATGACAGGGCATATGTACACAGATACAGACATGATGGGACATATATACAGATTTAGACATGATAGTCTATCTGTACAGAGCTACAGACATGTGACAGGGCATCTGTAAACAGAGACAGGCATATGTCAGCGTATCTGTGCACAGAGACAAAACAGGACAGGGCATATGTACACAGATACAGATATATGACAGGGAATCTGTAAACAGATACAGACGTATGACAGGAATCTGTACAGAGACTGACATATGACAGGGCATATGTACACAGATAGAGACATATGACAGGGAATCTGTAAGGAGACAGACATATGACATGGCATCTGTACACAGATACAGACATATGACAGGCCATGCCTTACAATTGACTGACAAGTCTGAGATATGGGACTGGGGACTAATCATATGACATTGTCATCTCAAGTTCTAGCTGTACGTGGTTGTATGTCAATGGCCCTTTTAATCGTGCACCATCAACACACTCATACACACCTCTGCTCCACGTACGGATCTTACCTTAGTCATAGCAGTCAGTGCTGGCTCACATGCTGTCTCTAGATCTTGAACTAGCAACTGTATACAGTTGGAGATGACACTGTAAGATAACAACACAGTAACTGAATGATAACAACACAGTAACTGGATGATAACAACACAGTTACTGTATGATAACAACACAGTAACTGTATGATAACAACACAGTAACTGTATAACAACACAGTAACTGTATGATAACAACACAGTAACTGGATGATAACAACACAGTAACTGGATGATAACAACACAGTAACTGGATGATAATAACACAGTAACTGGATGATAACAACACAGTAACTGGATGATAACAACACAGTTAATGTATGATAACAACACAGTAACTGGATGATAACAACACAGTAACTGGATGATAAAAACACAGTTACTGTATGATAACAACACAGTAACTGTATGATAACAACACAGTAACTGTATGATAACAACACAGTAACTGTATGATAACAACACAGTAACTAGATGATAACAACACAGTAACTGGATGATAACAACACAGTAACTGGATGATAACAACACAGTAACTGTATGATAACAACACAGTAACTGGATGATAACAACACAGTAATTGTAAGATAACAACAACACAGTTATTGTATGATAATAACACAGTAACTGTATGATAACAACAGTAACTGTATGATAACAACAGTAACTGTATGATAACAACAGTAACTGTATGATAACAACAGTAAGATGTGCGCTACATAAGAACAATTTATGGACATGTTATGAACACTAAAAAAATGGTCATGAAATTTTTAGAAAAGCAACTGATTTCATATCTTAAATAAAAGTATTTACTTATGAAAAAAACCCATTTAACTGTGTAAAAAAATTTAAATATTTAACTGCTAAATTTAAAAATAAAACTTTATAATTAGGTGTCTACCAAAATGCCTTTTTGCTGGTATTGCCAATACGATATTATCTTACTTATTTTTGCCGATATGAGTATTTGTTAGGACAAAAAACAGGGGACGTATTTAATGATTCTGCAGAATTGCATCCAAACTCTAAGCATTTTAATAAGAATTCAAATCGTGACCCTTATACTAAATTCCGTATTCGGTATCAAAATCCTAATATTTGAGACAACCCTTAATAATTCCTTAACATTACTGTAGATAGGTATGCAGCCGCAGCACATGCTATGTATATAATTGATTTCACTAATATACATTTGGAAATAAAAACACCAGAGCAAATACGGGAGCGACCGTGACAACAAAGTGTTTTCTTAATATTCCAGTATATAAATAATATACAAATTCACGTCGGTGACGTCAATATCGGGACCTATACATGCTACTGATACCTATATTGCCAATATTCTGATACAGTGCCCATAAAACGACTTACAACTATATTAGTAGACCACAATTAATAATGCAAACAGATAAACTCCATTGATAAAATAAAAAATTCTAATAATTATACTTTCCTATATGTGTATTTAGAAGTGCTAGAAAAAAGAGTTACGGGTACTTGGTTACTTGGTCTTTGCGTGTGATAGAAGGAAAAATTGGATCTGGCAACTCACGTATGAAACATGTCCTGCTCAGCGTTGAGGGCCACCGCTGACTTGAGACCTGCGTCCACCTTCTCCCTGAGCTTCTCCTCCAGCTGCTGGGTGGTGTCCATGCAGTACTCGGCCGTACATAGCAGACTGCAGATCCTGCACTGTTCGTCTTCTGTCAGTTTGGTTACCTCCCCTTCTTTCAGGATGCTCTGGATAAGTCCTGACGCAGAGCTGATGTTTCCCATATCTTTACTTAACCTGGGGAAATTTAAATTATCTCTTGGGTAAAACTGGTGTAACACATCATGGGACAAAGTATATCACTTGGGTAAAACTGGTGTAACACATGGGACAAAGTATATCTCTTGGGTAAAACTGGTGTAACACATCATGGGACAAAGTATATCTCTTGGGTAAAACTGGGGTAACACATCATAGGACAAAGTATATCACTTGGGTAAAACTGGTGTAGCACATCATGGGACAAAGTATATCACTTGGGTAAAACTGGTGTAACATATCATGGGACAAAGTATATCTCTTGAGTACACCTTATGTAGTATTAAACTCTGAAGGGAAATGCCAATTTTCTGGTGCAAAATTTAATTGGGAATGAAATTACTCTATTCTCTCGCATATTCCCCTCTGTTATACCAGATTTTACAAACCCCCTCCGTTGGTGGGGCATCTGAATTTTTGTTACTGAATAATGCATCAATGGCACTATTACTTGCAAAACACAAATATAATATTATATTCTGTATAACTTCTGGTAAGTTTGTTCACAAGCTACCTGTAATCATTTGATATTATGCATCTGATTTTACAACATGGCGAGCGATAATATAGATATATATACAGTTAATTCAACTAGAATGGTTCAGCGTGATATGACTTCTTAAATGTGGTGGGCTAGTGCGGGGTATAAGCATGGGCGGATTATACCACAATTTTTTTACTGGATCTAAAAATTTTGCAGGGTATATGCTTGGGTGGGTTATCTGTGTGCGCATGGAATATGCGTGAAAATACGGTAAGTAAACAATACTTGGCCACAGATATCCAAAACATTGCAGGTTTGCAACTACAATCAGTTAGTGGATAACAATTAAGTTGAGTGTAATTTATAAATTTGTACAAATAAGTTGTATAAACTTTGGCTACATATTGTATACACTGAAAAACAATTTCTGCTTCAAATTCTGATGTTACAAACCTAAATAATAACAAACTAAGAATTTTTATTGAACCTTTATTGCACTATCTACTTCAATAACTATTCCGTCTATAGAAATAATCTTACTTAGGTCAGTTAAAAGTATTGCAGTGAGGATATGAAACTATCTACAATAAGAACAGTTATATAATTATGTCAATAATATTACTTGGGTAATTCAGCCAATATTATTAAAGTGAGGTTATGAAACTATTGACCATAAAGTTATGTAAATCTGTCAATAATCTTACTTGGGTAAGTTAGCCAAAAGGATTCTATGTGCATATTCCTTAAGATATTTCTGGAATGTTTTAGTGAGGTCAAGCAGTGGCTGACCAGTGCTGAGCTGTGAACACTGCACCATACATTTCTTGTAGAAGACAAACAGGTCAGCACAGCTGGGCAGCACGTTGCTGTTTTCCTCCCCGTCCATACGTGGCGTGCCATGGGCTTGGATATCTTCCTGAAACCTGGCCATGAGTTCTGATAGGTTCCTGAGTAACAACACAACAAAATTAAATGTTCAAACTTTATCCATTTTAAAAAAACAAAATAAAATATTACAGTGGAACCCAGCCATTGGTCTATCTCTCTACTTGCGCAACTCATTCATCCAACTTGTTCAAGTAACATTCACCTTGACTATTGTACACTTGCCCCACAACTCAGACAGCAGCGTCACCTTGTTACTGAACATGCCACTCAGTCTTGTCCTAGCTACCATCACCCACATTTTTGTTTTTTTACATTGAACATAGTGCAGTTAATTCCGTATTTATTTCATGTACGTTACTGTATATTTATTGTCTTCATAGTTTTTATGTATTTTATGCTGAATACAAATGTTGAGATAAGCAATCATCTAATAGTCTGGAACAGATTAATCTAATTTACCTTAAATCTAATGTCAAAATAATGTTCTATAACACTGCTCATATTGATCATCACTCTAACAGCCTATTGGAATGAACTGTGTATGAATAGCCATGTACCACTGTATTATTAATAAACCTAGCCAGTAAAACATGTAGTTTGATACTTAACAAAATTCAATTAGTTTAAAGAGAAACAGATTCTCAAATTAAACAATAATTAATAAGAGCGAGGCTAACAAATAATAGTTGTTACTTTCCCCCTATAAAAAAGTTAAGAAGAGCAATTTACCCTTTATAAAAAGATTTAAAGAGAACAATGTACCTATTACCTTCCCTCTATATAAAGATTTAAGGAGAACAATGTACCTATTACCTTCCCTCTATATAAAGATTTAAAGAGAACAATGTACCTATTACCTTCCCTCTATTTAAAGATTTAAAGAGAACAATGTACCTATCTTGGTTCTCTATGTAAACATTTAAAGAGAACAATGTACCTATTACCTTCACTCTATGTAAACATTTAAAGAGAACAATGTACCTAATACCTTCCCTCTATTTAAAGATTTAAGGAGAACAATGTACCTATTACCTTCCCTCTATATAAAGATTTAAAGAGAACAATGTACCTATTACCTTCCCTCTATGTAAACATTTAAAGAGAACAATGTACCTATCTTGGTTCTCTATGTAAACATTGAGGTGAGCTTCAAAGCACTGAGAGATAATGCCGGCAAAATGGCTCACATTCTCTGGAAGATTCTGAAATATTTGTAAAAATTGAAATAACAAAGTTTCAAACTTCTCATTCTAACACCCTGACTGTAACTAAGTTTATATATTTAAACTCAAGGAGATATTTTACTTCAAGACCTAAATAAGTATGTATAGCTGGACTACAGTTTATCTTGTAATTCACATGAGATTGTTCTTTAAGTTATAATTAATATTTTATATAACTCTAAAACCCAACATCAACCATTACATCACATTTCAAAATGATTGCCCACTGACTGCTTTGAGTTGAAGTGTTATTGAAAGTAAGGGATATACATTAAAAATTTCTATGCAAATCACAGATATATCAGTGATCTCACTGGCAATGTTCCCTCTAAAGTTTGTTGGTCCGAGTGCAAAGTATAAAAACTAGTGTCCAAAATTGCGCAGCATCCATGAGTTTTAAACTACTGCGCATATGTCAGATAGTTGTTCAGCTTTAAAGGATCATTGTTCACTGGTGTCTTTGTTCAAATCACTTATATACCTGGGAATTGAGTCAATTAGTTAATTTCTTGGGCTGCAGCTTCCTATCAGACTTTTAAGTCTACAAATGAGAAATAACTCTTTGTGCTATAACTAACTTTTGTTTGCATTCATGTTTCCTCGAAAAAAGAAACAGCCATGCCAGTGAAAACACGCCAGGATTTTATAAACAATGTAGATTAGTTTGCAAGCTCAAGAAATTTTAATGGGAGTTTTTAATGTAGAAACATTGGAAAACAATAATGAAGTGAGTGTTTTCATTCCTCTGATAAAGATGGAGGTAAAGCAATAGTGGTGACAGGAAATAAAGGAAAAACAGTTTCCTGCGACAAACATTAACAATAATAACATGGTCTTAACATTAAAATAAAAGGGATTATTTTCAAAATTTAAAAAGCATTATTTTTATAAAAGATACACTTTGTGCTGATTAAAGAAGAAAAGGATTCCAGCTGTTCAGACACTGTTGTAAGTGTTTTTATTTTAACCACAAAATAATTTACCTCCAAATATTACAAAAAAAACATTTAAACTTTAATTGCAAATTTCTTTCTTCTATACACTATTCTCAGTTTAATTTCCTTTATTTTGGTGCTATGTTGCTAATAAAAAGTATTCAAATTTCAGATCAGGACCGGTCATCTTTATTCAGGACCACAGGACTGCGTAACCAAAAAAAAACAAACAAAAAACTAGCGGTAACGTAGTGAAAAAAACAACACAAGCCGTAGCGCGCCTCGCCCTCTATCACAGTGAGTAAAAGCGATACCACAATCCAGCTGACAAGTAGGTTGGCATTCCGTAGCTATATAATTGTATTATTATTATTATTAATTTGAATACGCAAGTTGACCGAGTTGACCGGCATCACTCACAAGAGAGGTAAACATGACATCACAACGGACGGGACAAGGCATTGGTTTTTGAGAGTAATGAAAAATACCTTGCTAACTTTAACAAACGATTGAACCGGTCCTCTTATTTAGACGCGTGAACTACGAGTCCTCAAAATAAAATATAAAAAAAGACAAATAACCATCACTGTTTAATTAATTATTTGGAATTTTTTTTTAAAAATGCGTTGAATTGAGGGCAATGCGGAAAGAGCTGAACTCAAGCGGGGGAAGCGGGCTTTGATGCCATCAGACGATACCAGTCGACAACATTCTCTTGTTAGTTCTCAAAACATAAGGTATATTAGGACGAGCGGTTAACCGGTCTTTTTTTGAATGGTTAGCCGGTCCTCAAAAACGAGCAGTCTTAACAACCTTAATAAAGATTACCTAAAACTAATCTTTTGGAAAAAAATGACCTTGCACAAATGTGGAAAACTGCCTAACATTGAGGAGTTGAATATTGACAAAAATAATTGTAGAAAGAATGAATTTACTGTAGTTTATTTAGAGAAAAATGATATCACAGGGGATTTAATTATATTTCAAAAATAACCACCAAAACTTCATATCAAAGCTGTTAAAACAAATTGTTTTAATAACAAATCTTAGCATGATGCTAGATGTAATTTGACCTATAAAATGACTTTCTATAGTCTATTAAACTTTATTTACCCTGAACGTATACTTAGGTTTAATGTTTGCATCAAAATAAGGAAATATACATGTGAATAAGTTTGTTAACTAAAAATGAAAGAGCTTCCATGTTACCTTAACATCCTCACTACTAACATTATCTCCTGCACCCTCAAAGGGGTTCAACGTCTGCTGTTCAAATGGGTTGGATGAGACAGGAGCTGGGTGGCTAGCTGAGGGGGGTTGGGGTGGAAGTTTGGGCTGGAGCAACAAAGGTGGGAACACACAAAAAGTTTACAACATCTTGTGAAAGAAATGAAACAGCAGTGGCAATTTAGAGCCTTTTTTTATAATAAAATTTCTACCTAAAGTATAAAGCATTTCTTTTTAAAAAAAAAATAAAACCACAACTTTATTGTTGTGTATGAATGGAACAATAATTGAAAATATTGATGTAAGTTTTAAGTCGACAAAATGTTTTTCTTTGATATATTTCTAGTTCTCAGATAAATGCTGTGTGAAGACATCAATTGCTCAGGTTAAGATCAAGCTTAGAGAAGGATAACACTCAAGTCAGAGGGACCCACCTGAGGTTTCTGCATTGTGATACCTGTGAACCGTTTGGCTATCAGTGCCTCAAAGTTGCTGGTCCTCTGAATGGCAAACAGCAAGAGTTTCACATCAATCTCCATGCGGCGTCTTTGCATTATTTTACCCAACTCTTTCCTGACAGAGAAGAAATGTGGCTTTTATGTTATTTGTGAAACTGTAGACTTTTATGCTCTAGTTTCTTTGCTATAACTTTAGGGAAAAGTTGTTCTAGCAATAAGAGCATTGAAGTGGCCAAGATGTTGGAGAGACCTGTATGGAAGGAGGTTTGCTGGTGGGCAGAAGAAAAGTTTTAAGACAACCTGAAAGCTTCACTGAAAAACTTTGATAAAATCCAGGCACAAGAGGAAAGTCAACAAAAGTTTGAACATCTTGGTTGCTATCTCTACACTAACATCCAATACAATGTGAAGCCAGCAGATGACAAAATCCTGCAAGTACTGAAAATTTCCTGCCAGAATTTGTCTCATCAGCAAACACAATCAAATGCAAACTTGCATTAGAATCCCCTTTAGCTTTACTGTACTTTATTTATATTGAAAGACAATAATAATAACAAGAGATAGGGAAATATTTAATTTAGGATACTTCGTGCATACTTCGTACACAACAGCACAACAGTAAATGAAACAAATTGTCAAAGTTATCAGGCATCATCAACACCGTCTGGGTTTGACTTAGATTAGACATTTGACAACATTAGAAGGCGCCCGCTGAGATTAAAATAAAACAAAAACTTTAAACAGATGTATGTGATTTACTTATTCATATTCATTAATTGGGAAACAGTAAGCAAACATCCAAGAATTTTTTTCAATACAGACTAGATAAATTTGAGATCCATTACAGACTAAAGAAATGTGAGTTCTAATACAGACAAAATAAATATGAGGTCCATTACAGACTTAAAAAATGTGAGGTTCAAAACAGACAAAAGAAATGTGATGTGTAATACAGACTAAAGAAATATGAGGTTCAAAACAGACAAAAGAAATGTGATGTCCAATACAGACTAAAGAAATATGAGGTTCAAAACAGTTCAAAACAGACAAAAGAAATGTGATGTCCAATACAGACTAAAGAAATATGAGGTTCAAAACAGACAAAAGAATGTGATGTCCAATACAGACTAAAGAAATATGAGGTTCAAAACAGACAAAAGACTGACCTTGTTAAATGACAGAATTCCACACAAATCCTCTCACTGACCTCCCAGTCAGGAGGAAATAGATGACCAAACTTCTCCTCAAAGTCCACCAGGGCCCTCTTGATCCAGGCATACCTGCGGTCAATCTTATCCAGCCATGCCACCTGCAGTAAGATATCAATTAGAGCTTAGCTTACAAAAAAAAAAATCGATTCAATAAAAATAAAATAAAAAATGCTTCCTGAATACCAGCTCATATATATGACGACACACCAAAAAATGAAATCTTGGTCAAAAGCTAATACAGACTAATTGAAGTTACAGTTAACCGGTTCTGATCTTAAGACCAGTGACCAGTTAACTGTTAACAGCCTTCATTGCTTCTGTAGCTCTTAGCATGACTAAATATAAACGTTTCAATTTTGCAAACCTTGATTTCCCCATCATAGAATAAATCAGTTTTAACATGGTACCACAAATGCATGATAATAAAAGAACATTTTTTGTTCAACTCATTCAATTCATCTTAAAGTGGAGATCAGGCCAAAATATTCACTTGAATCTCATGGACAAAATATTCACTTAAATCTCATGGACAAAATATTTACTTAAATCTCATGGACAAAATATTCACTTGAATGTCATGGACAAAATATTCACTTGAATCTCATGGACAAAATATTCACTTAAATCTCATGGACAAAATATTCACTTAAATCTCATGGGCAAAATATTCACTTGAATCTCATGGACAAAATATTCACTTGAATCTCATGGACAAAATATTCACTTGAATCTCATGGACAAAATATTCACTTGAATATCATGGACAAAATATTCACTTGAATATCATGGACAAAATATTCACTTGAATCTCATGGACAAAATATTCACTTGAATCTCATTGACTAAATACTCGGTAAAATCTCATGGACTAAATACTCAGTTAAATCTCATGGACTAAACATTCACTTGAATCTCATGTACTTACATCTTGGTCTTCAGCAAACAGCACCACATACTCAGACAGCTGAAGTTTGACAAACCAGTTGAGCAAGTCACGTTTGACCTTGGGGTCAAGGATGTTAACAACATAACATGCATCATGGAGTTGCTTCTGGTTACCAGGACCATACTGAAGAATGGAGAAAAACACATTAGCTACAGAACTATCAAATATATAAAAACTAACAATTTTTGTCAAAAGCCCAAGTTACTTAACTTTGTTTTATACATAAGAAATAAGAACTTCCTGACATGCACACAACATATTATATAATTATAAATTCTCAAATGCCTTTTCTGAAATTAAAAGATAAGCTAAAACAAAGACGTCAGATAATATTTTTTTACTGCGAGACTTCACTTTATAATTATTTTGAGCACCACCCGATGCCTGGCTTGTAATAAAATATAAGATCAAACAATGACGTCATAGCGTTACACATCCAGTGAGTGGCTTGGGCTATTATATTTGATATAAGTTCCTTAAGTTCAATCAGGAGTGTAAATATTAACAGCTAAACTCAGGTAGGATGGAGATAATTAACCTCTGAGCAAGTATCAAATGTTTCTAGTCGGTTTACTACAGTGAAATCTTAAATTAACACAACACATTTGAATAAAAAACAAAACAAGTGTTAATTTAAGGTAAAGTTCCATTGGCAGGTCAGGCCTTTGTTAAAAGTATCAATCAATGCTCAGGTGAGTCTAGGTCGACTTTATTTCTGCATTACACCCAACTGTTGTTTGTACGCTCAGGTGAGTCTAGGTCGACTTTATTTCTAGATTACACCCAACTGTCGTTTGTATGCTCAGGTGAGTCTAGGTCGACTTTATTTCTAGATTAACCCAACTGTCGTTTGTATGCTCAGGTGAGTCTAGGTCGACTTTATTTCTAGATTACACCCAACTGTCGTTTGTATGCTCAGGTGAGTCTAGGTCGACTTTATTTCTAGATTACAC